>JASSUY010039658.1:0-26827 GCA_032466535.1 Forpus xanthops | reverse complement strand
GCGAGCGATGCTGCCGAGCTGCCGCCGCCTCTCCTCCGGCCGCTCCCGCTCGCCCGCCCTCGCTCTCCGCCGCCCCAAACGCAGAGCGCCGGTGCGGAGTGACGTGCTCTGGGGGATCTCATCTACATGCACACGGTGGAGCCGCCGTGCCGCGCCGCCCCGCCCGCGGCTCCCCGCCCCGCATCCCGGCCTGCGGAGCCCTGCCGCGCAGCCCCGGCACTCCCCGCTGCATTTCAGCACCACGGAGCGGTGAAGGAGCCGGGCAAGTTGAGTGCTTCTCTCCCACGGAAGGCACCAATGGCCGTCTACTCTTCCTTGCCCATCTGGAGTCCTCGTCCTGCCCAGACATCACCAGTCAGCTCCTGACCAAGCACAGGACAAAGGCTGTCCTTGCCCTTGAAGTGCCCTGAAGGTGGGATGATGCCCCACCTGCCTCACTCCTGGAAACAACCTGGAACGAGTTCACATGCTCCCAGCAACAGGCAGAGCTGGTAGCATGGGATGCACGACATTGGCTAGTGGTCCTACTGCAAGTGACATGGCTGGGACCATGAGAAAGAGAAGTTCTTGCTAAGCATACACAGAATCATAGAGTCACAGAATCTTCTGAGCTGGAAGGGACCTCTGAAGGTCACCTAGTCCAACCACCCTGCAATGAGCAGGGACATCTTCAACTAGATCAGGCTGCTCAGAGCCCCATCCAACCTCACCTTGAATGTTTCCAGGGATAGGACACCTACCACCTCTCTGGCACACTTGTGCCACTGTTTCACCACTTCCAGCATAAAAAAAATTTCTTCCTTATACCTAGTCTAACTCTCCCCTCTTCAGTTTAAAACCATTACTCCTTGTTCTATCACAACAGGCCCTGGAACCTTCTCTTCTCCAGGCTGAACAACCCCAACTTTATCAGTCTGTCTCCAGAGCAAAGGTGCTCCATTCCTCTGTTCATCTCCATGGTCATCCGCTGGACTCACTCCAACAGCTCCATGTCTTTCCCATCATGGAATTATACACAGGTGGAGAAAAGCATCCTAGGCCCTTACTCTGACACACACATCCAGCGACTGCTGAAGAATTACCAGGATCTCTAAGCTTGACACCAATGCACATTAAATAAGCCCTTACATATAGCAGCTTCTCCACTCATGTTCAAAGTGATCTTCTTTCTATATCATCTCACTCAGAGGGCTGCACACCACAATATAAGCCTGGTTGTTGGACTGTTTTTTTCCCCTTTCATCCTTCCTTCTTGATTTTGGGAGCTGCCAAGCTCAAAATGCAGCAAAAGTTACAACCTCACTGAATTCAGTGTAACTTGGCAAGACCTGCTCTGGATAACTCTCCACTGATGTCCTACTTCTGACCTTCCTGTTGCTCCCCTTTGAGTTTGTTTGCGAGGACATGTTGCTGTCTTAGAGGAATTCTTCCCTTGTCTTTGGGGACCATTAATGAAGCCTGTGTTGAGGGATCAGCAATGCAGAGCAAGCCTAGACTGGAGTTTCATCATAATTTAACTTATTCCTGCCAAAAGATGCCACAGATTTCTCAGTGTTACCTCTTACAAACAGGTATATCTATAGGAATGCATACAGGGTTTGGTTACTTCATACAGTATTGTTCTATTCCTAAACATAAATACTGTCTAGATGCGGGGCCAGCTGTTCTTTTGCTGAGGCAATAGTAAAACTCTCAGTCAGTTCAGCAGAAGCAGCTCAGAACCTGCAATTTTCCAGTGTTTTGATTATTTTAGTAGTATTCTTATTGCAAGTCTGTCACAGCATTACTTTTCCCTGAAAATACCACTTTGGTTTAAGAAAACGTATTAAACTAATGCTCAACCGTAGCTTATTAAATGTCTCTACAGCATTTAATATATTATAGCTACACCTGCTGGTCTTGATATGGTTAAGAATCTGTTAGATTGGTATTTCCATTACAAAGTCCATGTTCAGAAGCTGGCCATAAGAATTCAGTTTGGATTTTGCCACATGAGTGTATAGGTTGCCCCAAGAGTTGTAAACCACCTTCAACTACCTCAAAGAGTTTATCAAGTTTTAATGAGGGGGTTTTTGCATCACTGCAGTTTTCAATGGGCTCTTCCAAAGACACAATTTCATCCATGATTGACTTAGGTCAAACACTTGCTTCCTTTTGTTAAGTGAATGTTCTTAAATGGTCAGCTTAAAAATAGCCCATAGTATGCACAGAAGAACACGAAAATCTGCTTACATAGCTGAAACAGTGCCTAACACCATTCCCCTAACAGCTAGCTCTTTTAAACCACTGCTTTTTCAGGGATTTCAAAGTTACAAAAGGTACACTGTTAGAGCTGCCTTAAGAATGGCACTAGTGGGTATAGAAAAATTCCAAGGTTAGAAAATGTATTTTCTTTTTGCATTGGAACAAAAAGCTTTGCATTTTCACACAAAGAGCACTGAGCTGAAGGAACTGTTCCATGCCCAAAAGGGGTCACGTTCCAATTTTTCTTCCCTCTAAAAGGCTTCTACTGCCAAATGAAAACTAGATCAAAATCAATATATGCAACATCTGGATTTCAGGGAAAACGCTTTTGTTGAAGCCACACCAATCAGCTCAGGATGCCAGCCCATCTAACAAATAGCAACAGGGGAAAGCATTGGTAATGTGTTCCAAATCAATGAACAAACGAGAAGCAATGCTGACATCCCATTCCAAATCACAAATCCAGTTTCCTCTCTCACTATTACTCTCTTACTGATTTTACACATACTTCTCATGTTTTCAGTCATATCATAGAATCATAGAATAGTTAGGGTTGGAAAGGACCTTAAGATTATCTAGTTCCAACCCCCCTGCCATGGGTAGGCACACCTCCCACTAAACCATGATGGATTAGGAGGCCACTATAAAGAAACACCAAGTTACTGTGTATTCAAATGACAGTCTATACTTGGTCACCCTTTTACATCTCTCTGCTTTCACTGGGCTCAACAGGAATAAACACCTGGATAAAGGACAGCTGTCTGAAGCAGAAGATGATGTTAAGTAGCCAGAGGTAAAGACTCTAAAAAATCAGCACTCTAAATTAGCCATCTGTCATAAGCATCTTCACTAATGTAGCAAAGATGGTTTATTGCCTTGGGGCACTTCTGGCTGCCACTGGACTGTCAAATAGCTAAGGCTGTAATGACAACAGCAGCATAAAACCCAGACCTTCTTATTGCCTGTGGTTCTCCTTGAAACTGTGATTGGCCTTGTTTGGTGTTGGTCTTGCAACAGTTTTCTTTGCTTTTGTTGACTCCTGTTAACTGTGGAACACTCCAACCTGGCACAAAGATATTGATATAGAAGAAAGCTTCCATTGCTTCTGCATTTACAAGCCTGCTCTGCTTTGCTACTGAGGTCAGAGACAGTAAATTTCACTTCAAACAACACTGAACAAAAAGATTTTGAATAGAACCTTTAGAAAAGCATCAATCTTACAGCCATTATCTGCAGAGCTCATCGTGTAACTAGGCAAGGCAGCAGACTCCAAGTCAACTTGACCCTAATTCATTCAGAGCTATTAACCTCAGCCAATAGAGAGGAATTAGATTTTACTGAAAGCTGTAGACTGTGCAGCAACTGACTATCACCAAGGTACCCATGTGGACATTTCCTAAGTTCAAGTTTTCTTCAGAAATGGTCAGAAAAAGTTCTAAGAGGCCACGGCAGACCTACAAAGTAGCTTTCTGCAGCAAAACCTTGAAACCACCATGCTCTCTGTTGTACGGGCACATATGCAAATAAGTCAACATGAGTTTCAGTATTTAATGAAATGTTTTCTGTTGAATTTCCTTTTAATGTCCCTAGAAGGAGATGAAGGAACTGGCTTGCTACTGATGAAACAAAGTAAGATTTTACTGCTGGGGAGACGCATGAAGTGACTGAAAAGTTTCTTGTAAGTGCTTTGCATTTTAAGAAGCTTAGATTGGAAAAAACTATTGAATTCAAGTTAATGACTATAAAATCATTCCCAACCACTTTTCCAAAAGGACACAAGATTGACTTACCATATCTAAAGAGACATACCCTTCTGCTCATTCTACTGCAAGACATGAGACATTTGCAAGAATGAATAATGTGTAGAAGGGAAGACTTTAAGTGTCTGAACAGAAGCATTAAAGAGAGAAAAAACCCAAAACCAGACAAAATATTATTATCCAGAATTGTAGATTCCAGCTGCAGTTATTCACATACTAACATCACCTACCCTTTTCCTAATGAAATCCCAAGTGCATTTAGTAGCTCACCACTTATTTGAGATAACCTAATATTTTTCTATTTTAAATAACATTTTTTTAAAAAAGAGAACAGCAACAAAACCAGACAAAGTCTAAGATCTCTGTTAAATTGACCAGAGATACAGAACTGAGGCCCTCATCCTGTTGCAAAGAGGTATTGCAGCCCATGGAATACTTGAGCAATTTGGCATTCGTACAGCCCCTTTTGCAGTCCCAGCAAACTCTGCAAAAGGAGATTTGAACAAACACTGTATTTGCATGAAGTTGCATGAAGATTTCTGCACAAAGAGCTAGCAAGCTAGGAGAGAAATAAATAAGTAAGGCTGAAGTGCCTCATACTTGAGCTGTTTCCAACAAGCCTCTTATCTTCTCTGCTGCAGGTTCGGAGAAGATGGCAAGCCAGTAATTACAGTGGCACAAGAAGGTCAACAGCCATATCACTCCTCTTGCAGCAAGACACTGCCAGGTCCCTTAGGCTTCAAACTGCCACTCTGCTCCTGCTGATGTAGAGCCTCTGGAGCACTTTCACAGTTGAGCAAATGCTTGTTATTTCTAGCATAGAAGTGTTGCAGCCAGGTAAGGCAGAGAGAGGAATCCCCAACCCACTAGCCTTCTCATTGCATTAAAAAAGTTGGAAGCCCAAAAGACAGGGGTTTCCATGCTGTGATTCTGTGATGAGAATACTTTGTGCTGGCTCAGAAAGTAAAGGTCTGTGGTGACCGGATAGCCCTGAATACGCTCAGAAAGTAAAGGTCTGTGGTGACTGGATAGCCCTGAATATAATTAATGTCTACTTTACTTAGAGCAGAATGACAACACAATGTGCTGTGGTTTCCACCAAGATGAATGTGTTTACTTTAGGAAGATGACCTCTCTGCTCCACTTACTACACACCCAGTGCCATGAATGTTTACTAGTGGGGTCCTAACTACAGTGCGCAAAGACTCATTCTGAACCACAGATCCACTCAAAGAGGCTCAATGCAGGGATTAAGTATTTAATCAAACAAAATTAGTCTGGAGGTGCTGAATTTTAACTTCATCTTGAGAATGGTTCTATATCAAATGAACTGCCTTAAGATTTGAACACATCTCAGAAATTATACATATATATATATATATATGAAAACACACTTCTAATTTTGGTAGTATTAGTCACTTACTAAGGTTGCACACAAGTTTGCTAAGCAGAATTTTGGCATGCCTCCTTCTAAAACTGCAGCAATTCCCATTTGCACACGGGGCAGTTCTTCAGATGCACAGACTGCAACACCTTCCATCACCTGCTGCTGCACACACAATGATGCTCTACCTGTGTATTCCTCATATTGTATTAAAACTATAGGTTGACTCCGCAGAGAGGATTTATAATACACAGCACAATTGCAGGCAAATCTGTTTCTTTAATGCTTGTGATATTGTGCTGATGACCACCCTGTAGTAAATAGCATACAGATAAAACCCAACAATTATCCAAATGCACATTAAAAAACCCAATAAACCTGTCATTGTAAAAACAGAATATAAATAACTGCCAAGACTAAAATATTCAACCCACGTGCTTACATTTTATGAAGCTCTAATTTATAAACATTACAGCTCTCACCAATTTTAATAAGAATAACTTGAGCTCCTACCTTTTTTCAAATCCAACGGCATAGTCCTCTATCCATTTTCTATTATTATCTCCTACTGTAATTTCAGAATAGGTGCTTGTGTGCTAGGACAGGATTATCACCATTCACCACAATCAAAGATTATTTGCATGGTCTTAGATTTCCTTCATGCAGCAACAGAAATAACACCTGAGGACCTCATCTCTCACAGAAGGCAGAGAGGGTCAGTCCATCAGTGCCTCAAGAAGGGAAGGTGGCTGGAACCTGCCTGACAGCTGCTGCAGACGGCTGATTTGATAACCATCATAACTAACTGTAAGGAATTTTAGAGGTACTGTGATAAGATGGAGAGATTCAGACACTGGAAATAAATCTGGGAAGTTTTCAAGGGCAGCTTCTATGTTTATGAGAATTCTACTAAAGAAAATAAATGTGCAAGAGATACATAAATGTAATTTAATACCCAGCTATTACAGATACAGAAATTACCTCATTATACTCTTTGAAATCCATCTTTTCTTACCCCTGCTGCCAGAAAACATACAAAAACCTAAGCAACAGCTGGGCTGTTTGCATGCTGAGACTCTTGCTTTTCATACTGACCAATACTGCCTTCTGGTTCTCTGTGCTTCTCCTTCTGCTGCAGCCACTGCTCTCATACTGCATATAGCCTTTAAAACAGACTGCTTCTTTTTAGTACTGTGTTAAAAAAGTGGTTCATGAATGGTGTTGCTACTCCCAGGAACAAATCAATCTTTGGCTCTGTGAGCTAACATCTGTGGACTATGACCCTGAGTTCCTCCTTGGAATCTATTCACCTCATTTTCACCTTTACTCTTCACAGCCAACCTTATGGTAACGGAATTTGCAGTCAGCTCTTCATTAGTATCTAATCAAATATTATCTTAGGCAGAAAACAGTGTCCAGATAAAGTTTCAGATAAAGGCATGTTTTTAATATAGCTGTGCTTCAGGTAGAAATCTGTTTACTAAAAGACTGGCAAAAAGAAGTGGGCTTTCTCAGACAGATGTTGAACCCAACAGTTCTTCACCAGTACTAATACGACTGAAGAATCTTTCTTCCTGCCCAATCCAGCTGAAAACCTATGAAAAAGCTGAATGTTATCACTGGCTCAGAACAGTTAAAAATCTTTTGCTGCTGGAATTGCACTGACTTCAGCAGGGTACATTCATCTTTGGCTGTCACTGTCATATCCCAATTCTGCCATGAGGTAGAGACTTGTGAACTTCCGCAGGTATTTGCCCAGCTCATCCACTTGCAGGAAAAGAGCCTCATACAATATTCATTACTTACTTGTCTCTGTCTTGATGCACATTATTAAGAGATGCACGGCTCTCCAGCAAAATCCTCACAACAGAATTAAGAAGCAGAGCCAGTCATCATGTCAAAGTCAGAAGGGATTAAATATTCTAAATGTGGCAGCACAGGGGTAAATTAGTGCTGTTACCTTCTGACCCCCAGAGCTGCACCCAACACCGCCTTTAAACAATAAAAATAATGAGATTTTAGATTCCATTTACTTCGAAGCAACAACTGGCAGCTTGAAAGAAGAAAACATGTTTTGGCAAATAAAGTTGACACTGGCATTTTAAGCAAAGCCTAGCTATATGGTGGCTTGTCACTGGGCAAATCTGAAGAATCATTGCTGCCTCTGATGTGTGATGTTTTTTGCATGGACAATGCGAGTATGTGTAATAAAGAACATTTAGCACAGTTTGTATCTGCCTTGAACAGAGAAGTTTAGAATATTTAAATAGAAACCAAACTATTCCCAGCACTAAAGTTTTCAATGTATTTTTAAAGTATACCATCATGAAAAAAAGTAAGAAGATAAAAAGCTGATGTACGGGAAAATTCCATCCTAAATACCATGCCAGTGAGAAGCCTTAACAGATGGAAGTAGGATGACAAAACCAAACTCATCTCGTTGAGTTGAATTCCCAAACATTCCAACTAAAGGACAGCGTCCCATTTAACACTTTTAGAGGCTTTTAAATGCACTTGAACATGAGCCAGTGGGTAGGAAAAGAACATTTCAGATATACTGAACTATGCAAATGCTTAAAGAACTGCTATGCTTTTCTTGTTCCAGACCACACAACTTCTCTAGTTTTCAGTTTCTCCATCTGAAAGCTGGGCACAGCTTTTCATAAAGGAAGCGACAGAATTTGCTTTAATTAATCTTCATCTCAATTGACTCAGAGGCAGCTTTAAAACAAATAGAAGTCCAAGCAAAGGAAAACATGGAAAAGCAACAGATCTGCTATGAGGCACCAAAAGAGCAACGTGGTGAGAGGAGCCGTAGGTAGATAGAGACATGTAGGTGCAATACGCACAGATATTCATAACCTCTTTATCTGTAGATGCTGGGAAGACACTCTCTATTATTCATTAATTCTATGATGAGCAGATTAAGAATTTTTCCCTCTTAATTAATCTTGCTCTGGGCCATGAAGTTGAAGAGCTTCATTTATTTATATATTTACTTATTTTGAGGGAAAAGTATTTCTCACCAAAACCCTCCACAGTGAAACCGCAGCATAAGAGCCTCTGGCCAAGCTCATAAGCATTTCAGAAGGTGTATGCCTTTAGCCACTACATCATGATATATAATTGCAGATCCAGAACACTTACTGCTTTTGATACTAAACACAGAGAGATATTTTATGTCAGTAGCTTGATTTTTCTAAGTACAAACATTAATACCAGGCATAAAGGACAGATAATATTCCACCTACATAAAGGTAACATGAAAGCTCTGTAGTTATCATTATGCTATTTATTACTATCCAACATATGTCCAATTGTATCAGCTCACAAAAAATTCCGGACATTAAATCTTTTAATGTCTGTTGAGCTGCTTTTGATTTACATAAACCAAAGATCAGCAACAAGCAGTGAAAAGGCTGCCTAGTGCTGAGCAGAGCTTTTGTTGGTGCTGGCTGTTCTCTTCCACCACTCCAGCACACAGGCCCCTGGGAGGACGCAACTCAGCAGAGGTTAGCGTGCACCTCCATTGCTTAAAATACCATGGTTTCAAGTTGCTGTTTAACAGAGGCAATGCTGCACTGAGCAAGCACTACTGCTTGTTGGAGCGCTTTGCTCAGCACAATTAGTAAGGGACCCTGCCAGAGTAAATACAAAAGGAGAGCTGAGGTGATAGACTGAGGTTATTCAACTTGTGGCAAAAGGTTAGGGGAGTTGTCTTGAAACAGTAATTGTCTGTCACATGAAATACTGTGACTTCTTGAACACGGGAAAGAGGAAACCGTAACATGAATTAGATTAGCGCAAGAGGAGGCTAGAGACAGGGAAGTTAATACAGTAGAATCTAATGGACTTAGCAAGAGACTCTAGGGTAGACTGGACAGAAAATGAAAAACAAAATAAAAGTTAATAAAAACCTTTAATTCATCTGATGTGCCTGCAGTTAAATTAACTTAAGACCTCCTAGGTCTTAAGAGGTCTTGTGGCCAGTATGTGGATAGGGAATGTCTGTGGTACTGCAAAGGGTCTCTGAGGCTTTGGCATGGGATGCTTTCCCGTATGACCCAAAAAAAGACAGGATGGCACAGGAAAAATAATGTTTTTTTTAAAGGTGACAACATTTGTTACACTATAAAAAGAGACTCACAAGTAATAGATCATCCTAAAGATCCAGAGCCCAGTCCAGACAGAATGCCACTGCTCCCCAGCCAGCTGGAGGTAAGTGAAGTTAGTTGCCTCTGCAGGCAAACGTTCTGTGGGCTTGGTGTGAGGAAGCAATGCTTAAGTCTTCAGAACAGGCATACCTTTTGCAGAGGTACCATTTCAAACACACGGGTGCACAAATCAGGTTTAGAACAGAGGGTAAAATAAGGTTTAAAGCAAAAACCTGCAAATTAATCTGGTAGTGGAGCCAGAAGTAATATTCACAGAACAGGTCTTACCACTGTCTTTAACTGGTCACAGACACAACTATCAAATACATTCTGCTGCTGAATCAGTCAGTATGTATCTTACAACCCCTTTTCCCCCTTGGCACTTTGCTAAATATTTTGTTCTCCATTCTTGAGCAGAGCATTTCTCTACGGTGAGACCCTGATCTTGACTGGGACAGTGAGATCCTTCCATCTGACACATAATATGTAGACAAAACAAGTAATAATGGACAACAGTGATAAAAATATCACATCTATATAACATTCACTCTATGTATGACAAATGAATACATCAGATTACCCTTAAAATAGCCTACTCTAAAATTAGATAAGTGAATACTGCCATGTATCACTGTAATACTAATGTGTTTGGAAGAACTGGATATAACAACCAGACTTAGTGCTGAGAAAAATCACCTGTCATAAAAATGCAAATTCACGTAATTGCCACTAACTGTGCATAGCATCAGCGCAAGTTCAAACAGGAAAGCTGACTGAGCAGTGCTGAGCCTGACCTTTGTCAGGTAAAACCCTCATTTTAAGGAAAATCTGTATCAGAACCAGTGACTGAATGCTCTTTTACACCCACCTAGCTTTTGGAAGCATTCTGCACAACTACAAGGACAAAACAAAGATAAACATGCCCAGAATTCGTCTTAAATAAAGTGCAATTTCTGTGGCACATAGAACAGGTCTAAGCCACATCTTCCATCACTTTGTTCCTCAACTGCAGAGGTGTCTGAACTTGCAGGATAGAGGGCAACCACAAGATAAAACCGATCTTTAAATGCAGGTGAGGAGAGCACCTCTGCAGTGTGCTCACATGGGTTCTTCTGGGCTGACGGCAGTAACCAAACCATGAACTTGCAGGGATTATGGCAGGGTACAACTACTTGACTTGGAGCAGTAACATGCTCTGTGGGCACAACTGGACTGCTGTTACAAGCTGTCACTTTGGAAATGCCTGGTCTCCTGGCCAACAGACTAAACGATATCCAGGGCTACACACATAGCCCGTGGCTGTTGATGAAAGTCCGGTCCTACAGATGTGATCCACAATAGTTTCACATACTGGTAAGCTCAGCAAGGACAGGCATGCACAGTAGATAAAACAGACATGGATGACATTTGACTTGCGCTATTTCTGTGGATTCTACTACTGCAAAGCCTCAGAAACAAGACTTGGGGTGATTGGTTTTTCCATAAGTATTTCTTGTGTGATTTTTGCCACAAGAAATCACCTTATTTACCCACTGATCGCAGTCATTTTGTCTCAGAGAAACAGTCTTGGTTGACTCCAGCATTCAAAAAACCCCAAAAAGCAAACCCAAAGCCATCTGTAAAGAGCCTTAACTACAACTGTAAGTCCTTATTGCTGTGTAATTTTTCAAACATCACCTTCAGGTCAGAAGAAAAGGCAGATGCTGTTACTATGCATCTGCTGCTACCAGTGGGTCCTAAACCACTGGAGAACTGCATGCCATCAGAACAATGCTTTGGCTGTGGTGCAGTATCAGCATTAAATACCAGCCCCAGATCTAGCAATGCCATCAAATAACTCCATCAGGTAGGGCTTCACCTTGGGAAAGCTCACCAACGAAAGTATGAAAGTCCTATAGCCGTAGGATGATAAAGTGTTAAGAGGTTGTACTGAGTTACAACTGGCAAGAAGAAACCTTTTGTCCACTTTTTGTCTTCTGAAATCTCTCTCTCCAAGTTGTGGCATGGCAGCAAATCTGAGAGTGTTTTAAAACGGTTAGAGAAGTGCCTTTCCCTCCACTCGTTTAAATCATAGGGATAGTCATAGTAAATCCTGCAACAGATAATTCAGCTTTATGATTGGATTCAATGATTTTCCAACCAGAATGACTTTATGATTTTATAAAAATTCTTACCCTAATAGGAATTTGGGGGTTTTGGGGTGCAGAGAAGAGGGAAAAGAAGACCCTTTTGTTTTAAGGAATGAAAATCTACATCTGATAGCCAATGAGATGCAAAACATTGCCAACATGGACAAAATTGAGTATGTTAGAGGAAAATTGCTTATTCTTTTGAGAATATATTGTCACAAGCCAGCTGCTTTGAGTGGATTAGAAAAGGGAATTAGAAAATGCACAACGCAATTAAAAAGTAATGTTTTGTTTGTTTCTTGTAGTTCTTTTGCTCTTTCATACTAATTCCTTCTCTTTTTCTTTTTTTACTTAGTTTCATATTAATATTGATATTCACAAATAAAAAACTCCCATGGTTCAAGCCTTTATAAAATGCCTCTGGCGTTTGTTTTCACACCATGGCTTCATCCTATAGCTGTAAATGGAGCTGTGCCAGCTTCCAGTGGCTCAGGATATAGCCCCAAGCATTCCTCTGCTGACTTCAGTGGGAGAAAGGCAACCTCTGAACACAGTAAACTTTCCATTCCATCACAGCAGAATGCAAAGATGTTCCGGACTTTCAAGCAAGGATACCCAAACAAATCTGTGCCCCTTTCACAGAGGTTTACAGAGAAGCTGAAAGAAGGATCATGATGGAGGCAAAACAGAATACGATTTCTTCTCTGTGTATTCCTCCAATAGCACAGGCTGGAAATGGAATTGGCACGTAACAGCAATACCAGCATGTTAACTCTACTACCACCTAGAACGGTCCGTTAAAGTAACAAAGACAGTTTCAGGGGATGTTTTAAAGCAGCTCCAAAATTCCAGAAAAAAAACACTTGCGCTGGCTGTAAAAACCTACATGGACTTTAAAAAATACCAATCTCATGCCAGATTTGAGGGAAAATCCCCATTTTCCATCAAAGTGAAATATAAAGCAAAATCAAATGACACAACTTCAGATAGACCTGTGGACTTCTGAATTCTCTGTTGCTCTTACAATGGATTTATAGAAGCAAAGTCCCAACTCTTCCTAGTTAAAGAGATGAAATAAATATGGTTATTAGGTTCCTTTAAAACCCATGAAAAAACTTCAAACAAAAAAGCTTGTGGCACTTCTCGCCTTCATGAAGAAACTTACACAATTAGAAAAGAAATACAAACTTTCTGTACTGAGCTGAAAGAAAAGGTTGAAACCAGAAAAGAAGAAACAGGAAAAGAAACCCCAAAACTATGATTTTTTACTAAATTCCCTTAATCTTCAGATGAATACATGGGTCCCACTGTCAAATCTATGACACTCTGGACAGTTTCAATGTTGATAACTTATCATTTTGGGAAACAAAACTTGTAAAGAACGAGGAATCATTCAACAATTGAGTATCTGAAGTCCATTTTTCCTATTCAGTGTCTCCCAGCTGGGCTACCTGCCTCTGCAAAGGGGCTCTTGGTGTGCTGGGGACCTACAGCATCCTCAGATCAATCTGGTGAGCGTGTTGAGTGCAATGCATTTGAATTTTAGACTGCAGAATTCCCTCCATCTTTCCAGTGATTCCTGTTTGATGCTCAAAGTCAGGAAAGTCAACTGAAGCTTAATTCTTTTCTGCTTTGATCTATAGCAGCTGTGAATTAAGAGCCTGATTTCAGGCAGATTCAATTGTTTCTTCACTGAAAATAAACTAAGAGTTTTCCTTAAGGTTTGCACTTTGAATAATGGCTGTGTGTGGTTTATCCTATTACTCCACTATATATTATTAGAAAGCATTAGTCAACCCTTATTTCCTGGAAATTCTCCCATGGGAATTCATGTTGTCAGAGCTCGGCAATGAATCAACAGCAATCTGTGCTCAAGACACATGGGGACAAGGCACTTGGCTGACCTGGGAAATAATTGCCTTCATTGAAAAAATAGAATTTAGACACACAATTTTGGGCCAAAAGCATTCACTGCAACTGTTCTTGAAATCAACTTTAAAAGGGTCATGACGCTTCAAAATTTTTGTCTTTCTACTCTTTCAAGTTTTCCATTTCTAAATGACAACTTGATAAAAATTGCATCCAATTATGACACTAAAGAACTTCAATTTTTATTTTCTTACTCATTTTACTGAAAAAGTTTAAAGAATTAATTTTGGATTTGGATATTTCTCTTCATCAGTGTTTTGATTTAGTCAACAAACAACACTCCACTCACACAGTTATTTGTCTATCTCCAGTCTCCCGACTGAAGTCTTCCCTTTTTAGAGTTCATAGGAGATAGAATGCTTCAAAATAACCCACTTTTATTTGGGGCTTAGAGAAAAAGATGCTTAGTTCATGTAAATCAATACATCTTCAGTGAGGAACATGAAGTTGTGTGCTTTCACGCCGTGCTAGGAACAGACCCAGTTTTCCTATCTCGTTTTGGAGATAACTTTTTGTTTGCAAAGATGTGTTCCATTATTCAGAAATATTCAGTTAAAAAAAATGTAATTACAGGAAACATTAATGTGGTATTTCCCTGAAAAGGTGCACTGAAATGCACAAAGTAATGGAAGACAGGGACGTCATGCTACACAAGAATAAGAACCTTGACAAAAGAATAATGCTTTGAAAAGATAAAGGGAAGATCAATATGTTCCATCTTTACAGACTCTCATCTTGTATTCTCCTGTAGTCTCAAGTCAAAGCCTACTTTTGTCTGTACTCTAACAAAGGGTATCGGTGTTATGAAATGTACAGTAGTTCATTCTTTATGCTCCCTGATAACTTGTCATTTACAATCAGCCTGAAACTCAAAACAGCTATTTCTTTACCTGCCTGGTTCCCTTTGTAGAACAGCCCACAGCCACAGTATGGGACATTGTGTCCCTCCATTGAAGAGGTTGTTTCCTTTGTTTGGTTCCTCCTTGTCAAGCTGTCTAAATGCACTGTCTACAATGGCCAAAGCAGAAAACGGGGTGAAGAGCCAATCTGCCCAGCTGATGTACCAGGAGCCCAGAATAGGAGGCAGTATATTTTCTCTTTTCAATGAAAAAAAATCATTGGAAAAGTACATCAGCACTTTTAGAGAGAGCACAACTGTCTTTTATACAGGAAAAGCACTTTTAAATTTCCACATTCAGTCTTCAACAAAGCTTTTTCTTGATCGTATTTGGAGAAAGTGGAGAGTAAGGAGAATATGAAATCCTCATAGCTCTTGTTTCATTTCTGAACCCCCAAAATCCATCAATTCAACAGCTGAGATTGTTAGGAATCAGAAAATCCTGTTCTCTATTGGATCTGATTACAAAATCTCAACATTTTCTATTCACACAGAAGATCATGAAAGTGTAAAGTGGGCTTTTCTAATGTGAAAATGCAGTCAAGACCTTCACTTACTTCCTGCCCATCAGTCCCACCTAAGGAAAGCAGTGTGTCTTCCCCAGGGCGAGGGTAGACCTGCCTGAGACAGCATGAGGAGACTCGTACCATTCCTTTAGCAGAGGCTGTAACTCAGACACTTGCTTTATCCTGGCATAATTGCATACATTACCTGCGTTATGGCAGATAAAGAAGTAGGCGGTCGGACAACAGAGTAAATGATGCCCGCAACCAGCCTTCAACTTGCCAACACAAAATAGTGCCTTCTTTGGAAACTCAAAACTCCACTAGATTAAAGCCTGACTTCTCGATAAGGAGGAAGAAATGCTAAAAAGACAAAATCCTTTTGCCTCAGACAACAAACTGCTACATGAAGACTGCAGCCTATTCCTTATCTTCCAGTGATTTGTTTGTCTGGATGCTATTAGCACGGCATTTCTCTGATCATTTGTAAATGTCTTTTACAAACGCTTGCACAATTGTTCTCTGCAGAGTAGATTACAGGGTCCAGTCTTCCTTCTGTCGGATTGCAGATCATGCTCTGTGTTTAATAAGGATGCTGCATATTGTGGTTTTCAGTTTACACTTCAGCAGCTATGACCCATTCTGCACTGTAATGAACCAGACCCTCTACCAATTCCAGTAAATTGCTGTACGGATGATACGTGAAATGCAGAGGATCACACTCTCAGTTTGAGAACTTGCACTCATTTGCTCACAGAGATTTTGCACCACTGGCTCTGGCTAGATCAAGAAAGCGGCTGAACTGCCCACATCCACAGCAGTCTCATGCACATGAGGATTTCTGGCTCTCTTCAGAACTGTCTCAACATGATTACACTGCCAGGTCAACCCCTGGCTTCATACCTACTGGTGTAATGTATCAATCTGCAGCATTGCTCCTGATTTTGTGCCAAGAATAATGCAAAACCCAACAGCTGTTTATATAGACAAGACTGTCATTTATGTTCAGTTTTCCCTCAGAGGTAGTGAGGCAGAGAGGGAAGTTTAATTTGGAGCCTATGCTAAGAATTACCTGTTCCTTGACTCAAATCCTACTGCAAACAGGTCTGAAATTCATGCAGGTAGTGTCCATTAGAGGACAATCAGACATGGCTCCTCTCTATTCCCACTTAAACAAAACCCCACCATAGCATCTGCACAGCAAACGAACAAGGTAAGGTAGACAGCAGACATGGCAAATAAAGCTCTTGTGATTATAGATACCTCTACTTTGAGCTGTGAAGCATGCCTGTTTCCAGGTATTTTAGTGACAGTGTCCAATTCTGAAAAACTCATGTTTATTTGTTTACAAGGAGGAAATGGAACTCTCGGTTGAATTAATTCATTTCCTTCAATCATGCAATGCTTCTCCTTCACAATGTATGACCAAAGAAAGGATATCATAAATAATGTTAAATATGCTTCAGGTTTTACAGTGTGTGATCTGATGGGCTGCCTTTCACTTCCCTAACGTATCTTTTTTAATCACATCACACAAGGACTGTGCTAAACACCATGCAGGAACAAAGGAGTGAAGGCACTGAGTTCAATGTAGAAACCAAATAAAAACCAGTTCCTACCTCATTATTGCCAGTCCTGAGCTGAAACAACAGAAAATCTCCTATAAACTTCCACCTACAGCCTCCTTAAAAAACAACAATGAGCAAACACCTTCAGTATTGAGGCCGGCACCATTTTTTCCAGACCAATCCAAAGTCAGTTAGGAAAGCCACTGATCCTCAAATGCCACCATACACCATCCTTGTCCTGCACTGAGCAGGTGACATTTGGATCTCTGTGTGCTGCAGTAAGTAGTCAGAAAAGTAGTTGCTCTTCCATCACACTCCAATAGCATGGAGCTAGTGCAACTTCAAATCAGTAAGACCACACTCACCGTGCAGCTGATTCCAGCCCAATGGAGGGAATTATGTCATGTTTGCCAAAATATTAATGCGTGTTATGCTCCACTGTTAACTAAAAACATTGCCTAATCCAAACAAACAAATTAATATAATTGGAGAACTGTGTTTAGGAATACAAAGCAAAAAGAGAGGCAACAAATACTGTCTTGTTGTCATTCCTCTCAGGCAGCAATGTTCGGGCAGTTCTGCTCCTCGCAGGCTGAGCATACTGGTATAATTGATGGCAGCATTTGTCATAACAGCAGCACAAAAGCATCAATTGCTTGATGAATTTATTTACTCTTGCCCAGAAGTGAAGCTATGATAGGATCACTTTATAAACATCAAACTGCTCTAGACCTGGTCCATTGTTGATTGCACTTACGGGGGAAGAGAAGAAAAAAAAACAGAAGAAAAAAGGGGGGTGGGAGGGAAAACCCTGATTGTGAGGCTGAAGGTTGAGTGAAAAGACAAATCTCACTGATTACAGGAAAACAACCATTATTGTACCCATTAGGAAAAACAGCCAAACACTCTCACATCCATGATCAACAGCTGCAGTATTACCTGCTGCACTTTAGTGTAGTCCTTTCTATGGCAGGCTTTTTCTTCCCAACCCACAATATTCCTGGAGGTAGAGAGCTGTAAAGAAAGTATCAATTTCCCCAACCAATATGACAAGGCTCCTGGGCTTAGCAAAGCAAAAACATGAACCACATCACATTGCTATTTTGTGAACTACTTGTCTTCCATAGAGAAATACAGGGTCATACTCTCTTCGCCCTGGCACTTCGCAGTCATTTAAACCTCTGCACAACTCTGCTATTTTTCCTGGGTGGATTCTGCACTTTTTTTGTGCACAGATGGAAGCAAATCCAATGGGAAATAGGTCCAGTGGTTCTACATTTGTTAGGTTTCCAGACTATAACTCTAGATCTAAAGAGGTCTGAAAATCATTCCTTTGAAGGAATGGTCTGTGATACAGTCTGCATACTAATAAAGTATCGCTGGGTTTCAGTAGTAACTAAAAGAATTACTTTTTTCCCCCGATTTGCTCCTTTGACTCTCCTCTGGGAACAGTAGAAGACATTAGTGTCAGGAGATGAAAGCTTCAAGCATCCAGCTAGTTTGCAGCAGTCTCTATCCAAGCCTACATCAGAGCCAGCTGATTCACTGACTGAGAAACAACACAAATGCCATTGGGAGCTTCATCAGGGTAAAGAGTTCATCCTTAATGAGATCTTAATGTCTCATAACTCATTAGATAAAATTTAGTTTATGCTAAGAAACCAAAATGCAGTCAGGCCTGACCTGATACAACCAGGCTCTTAGCTCTGTAGCTAAGACTCTTGAGTTAGTCCTTCAGACTGCTGAGAAACTAGTATGTGCGATATGGCTATTCCCTTGGCTGGTAGCATTAGGAAGAGGACTCAAACCCACCAATGGGATAACGTAGGCCACGGTGGCACATACACAGAGGAAATAAGCTTCAGGTAACCTTTTAAGACAAAACCAAACCATTTTGCACTCAGGGTGTAAAATGGAAGAGCAATGTCTTCAGCCTCCCAACTGGACCAAGAGATGTGACTCATCATGGCTCTTACATGCAGTGTCTCATGTAGACAGATGCTCACAGACACAGCTTAAGACTGAAGACAAACCTGCAGTGCTTCCCATCCCTGCCCACCAGAACCCACTAAAACCTGATGCATCCAGTTATTACTATTACACACCCCATGGCAAATGGGATGACAGCAGCAAGACCTGTTTGTGGATACTTCTCATCCCTGCCAAGGGATGAACGGGGAAAGAGACAGCTCTTGTGCATGAAACTCCTGTTTTCAGGGCAGTTGATGGAATATATTAACATTGCCTTTAGATAGTAAAAAATACTAAAACCCAGGTTTCTCTCTAGAAGTAGACATTCCATATTTCCTGCTACCTGAAGCAGTACCTTACAGACATTGTAGTGGCCTTGGCAGCTGAACTAATGCCTTTGGGCTTTCATTCGAGCCTTTGGCTGGGCCACTTAATGAGAGTTTCAGCTGTGAGCTCCCTGAACGCGCACACAAGGACACTTGCTTTCCTTGCCAGTGACCAGATGAACAACTCAGGCCAGATCTTTTGTTGTTCCTCTTTCAAATAACAGCTTTTGTGCTCACAAACAACGATGATTCTAAACTTGTCCTGCAACTCTCAAATGAGACTTACAAGCATGCTGTGGTTCATCCCAAGGAGAGCAGTGTGGGGAAGCTGTCCTCCAGAGTCCATGCAAACCAGCAAGGTTAAAGAGAACACAAAGGGCAGAGAGCAATGTGGTTTACAAGCAGTAGAGTAACAGCGACTGGATCAGGCCCTGCACAGTGGGATTTCAGAAGCATACATTGGGCTCAAGAGCACAGAAGTCACTGAATTTCTTTGGTACTTATACTCCTTAATGACTCAGGAGTTTTTGAAGAATTCCTGCTGAAACCTTTTAAATTCCCTTCCTAATTATGCTGCATCTACCTTTGAAGAGCCATATACAAGGTGTTTTCTTATAGAGAGCGAGTACAAATACCCATGCTCCCGGTCACAGCCTGTGAAGGTGAATGGGAACAAGCACACTGTCTCACAAGTGCCTGAGGGATCAGACTTGTTTTTATGAGCAAGGCTTGTACCTCCTTTAAGCTTCACACAGCACTTCAAACTCATGGTCAGCGTTACACAAAGAACAACAAGATAATCTTAGTTATAAAATGCTAATCTATCCCGTTAACGTGTGCTTGGAAAATGGCAGCAGAGTTGGCTTCTGATAAAAATAAAGGGAGGCCTGAGAAGAGGGCAGATCAGACAGATTTCCAGCTCATGGAAATAACCCACCAAATCCTGCTGCACCCAGTTACTGATGTTACACCTCCCATGGAAAACAGGATGACAGCAGCAAGAACTGCTTGTGGCACAGTTTCCATCCTGCTAGTCTGCTGAGCACACAAATTCAGTGAGCCCCTGACAGCCTAGCCAGGGAGAGGAATGGCTATTAATGTAAAGAAAAGCCTGCATAAGTAGGGGTAAGCAGATTTTACCATCCCCATTGCTGTTCAATGAAAGGCACAGCTGCACCTTTCTCTGAGTTATCAAAGATTATTTCAAAAGCATACAGAATGGCTTTTACAGCAAGATATGTCCCATCCCCTCCCTGTCACTGTTCTACAAAGCACTGGGACATGGTACTCCCCTTTAGCACAAGCCTCTTAGCCAAAGTAATGCTTCCCAGATGAAATGGCTGCTTACAGATAGACTGCAAGTACCTTGCCCTAAGTCCTTCAGACTGAGGCTGTGCTCCCTTTGACAAAGAGGTGAGAAAACACCCTTCCTATAGGTATAGTCAGGGCTTAGAATGGAAAGTCTCTGGCAAATGCTTTGGTAGATAAGCCAAGTCAGCTCCGGTTCGTCCCTGCCAAGGGATGTCAAACAAAGCCTGGCTCTGCTGGGAGTGAGCTGCCTGACTAAACAAATGCTTGGAATGGAGGAATTGAGCATGGGATGAGACCACAAGAATAGGCTTCAGTGGTTCCCATTTCAGCATGCATCTCTTGGGTTCCTTCAAAAGCTCTTGGAAGGAAGGCGAAGGGAGCCTCTAGTGACTTTAAAAATTCAGACGCTTCCAACTGGAAGGAACAGGTTTCTATGAGATGATTATTTTGCTTTTAGTAAAGCAAGCTTTACTTCCTTTAACTAAACGCTTCACTTACATTTACTAAAAGTACTTCTCATGTAAGGTAATCTTCGCTCCTTAAAAAACTTTTAAGGACTTTGCCCCCATGCTTACAGCAGCTCTATTGTTACCTTTGCTTTTCTCCCTTTTTGAACCACAGTTCAATAACAGAAAGAAAAAGTGACGACCTTTCCATGCAGTTACTGCTTTTTGCACTGAATATGATGGAAAGAGTTTCTCTGGAGTTACACCTTCACGGAAGTCTGATCAGCTCTTCAAGCCTGTTGTCCACAAGAAGCTGAGGGTTCTGGAAGCTGACTTGTACAGATGGCCAGCTGGCTGGTCATGCACAACATAAAGGTTATGGAGCCAGATGGCTGATGTTAGGAAGAGCAGGAGGGATCAGCTTGATTGAACTCACTGGCATCATTTATGGTCATTTCAGGACAGTCATGAGAGCACCATCACGAGTGCTGCTCTGAGCTTTTCTATCACATGTATATATCCTTGCTCAGAAAAGAAAATCACATTCACCATGGTTTACAAAAAGGCCTCAATACCATCAAAGGAAATCCTTCCTTAATACCCAAATATCCTTCTGGGAGATACTTTACTGCAGCTTTAATGCTTATATAATTATTTAAAACTATTATTTATGTATTCTTTAACTATTCCACAAGCATGTTGCTTAACGGGAGTTCCTCTGCAAATTATTAATTGCAGAAATACCCCTCAGATATGCCCTGGTCCCAGCAGTGTGAGTGACAGTGGGATGTACAGCTGAGATCAACATCAGGACCACACAACCAGAGACAGGAACAAGCCACAGAGCTGAGAGTTACACTTCTATAGCCTGGGTCTGGTGACGAAGACTCCCCTCCCTGCAGAGGATGGGGCTTTCCTGGAAAAACACAACACTGTCAACCACATTACAAGGGCACAAACAGTTCAGCTGTTCCTTTCCCATTGTCTTCCCACTCATTTTCCCTCCCTGCCATCTCTTTCTGAATGATCTCATTCATTCGCTCCTCCTCTGCACATCGAAAGGATAACCAAGAATCAACCCCATCCAACCTGAGGAGACCAAGGGGAGCAATGCTTTGAGGAAATCAGCGAAGCAGAGCTGTCACACAGTCTCAAAGAGCATTAGCTTGGGTACAGGATGTGGTGTGGCCACAACAGCACTAATCCCTGGAGGTGATGAGCTCCCCGGGGTTCATCTTGCTTTTCTGGGGAGCTCTTCATCTTACCCTGAGCTCCAGGCTGATGGAGACTGACCACAGTCAGGAGTGACTTTAAACACAGACTGAGGATGCTGTGGACCACATCTGCAGTTAATGTGAATGAGCACAAATGTCAAGACAGATTTACACCAGCTGAGGAATTTGTTTTCTCCCTAGCCCATCTTGCAAGAATAAAGCATTTTCTTTCCTCAATCACAAGATGCTGGCAGGGTTTGCAGGGCTCTGCCTCTAACTCCCTCCAGGGCCACACTGGCCTCCCCAGGGCTGCAGCATTCACACCCAGGGTGTCGCGCCTTTTCACTCAATTCCCTTAAACCAATAGCACTGTTGAGGCTTTTCCCTTCTGTTCTGATTAGCAGACCAAATATGTTCTGCACGAATTACATAATTGTATCAGCAAATCCATTTTCTTCTGCCATTTTTATCCCAGATTTCCAAACTGTAGGGCTTTTTCCCCTGCAGAACTCCCCAAAGAGATGCCATAAAGCAAAGCAATCATGCAAAAAGATTTATGACAGTCATTTGTATACATGAGTATGCTCACAGACATTCGAGTTCCCTCTTCTGTCTTCTCCTTTTATTTGGTGTGAAAGCACAAGCTGTTCCCAAGTCACATTAATACATTTTTCATAAATCAGATACACTACTCATATCATTGCAGGGATGGACAGGAGGGGGTTTTGTGTGTTTTCTTTTTCCAGGGTCCCAGCACATTTCATGCTTTGCCTGAAGCATTCAGCAAGCATCAAATTTAATGGAAAGGGACACTCACCTCATGGCTAACTGCGACCTGGACTGAGGCTTTGCTCAGTCCCCCATGTAGGCTTTGGCATTAACTGAGGAAGGAAACGTGACTCGGACACAGCTCCTGCCTCGCCACTCCACTGTTAGCTGGTATTTAGATACAGTCTGTTCACTCTGCACCTTCCAAGTCATCTCCCTGCAACAGGCTGAGCTGCAGATCCTGTCACAGCCTGGCTATCCATCAGCATTAAAGCAGCAAGAGATAGTTAAAGCACAGGATTCATTACAACTAACACTGATCTCTGCATCTGCTATAGGGACTTGCAAAAGAAACATGGACATCCCGTTTAGTTTTTCCCCATCTCAGTTTCCTATTTGCAAATGCCTGCCCTATTTTACAATACCACACAGCAAACGTAGAACACAACTTTACTAGAAACAACTTCTTCATCCCCAGGTTCTTGTCCTCCACCTATCTCATTCCCCCTGAAGAGTAATGAAACCTTCACTGGCTGGGGACAAATCGACTTTTTTTGCCCTAAAGAAACCAGTGGTATGCATGCATCACATCTTTCAGTCTGCCGAAAGAACAAGACCTCACTGCTTGAATAGCCCATGTCTGTTTTTTGCAGTCCTTTACCACATGTAAGCTGAATGTAAAAATGCTCAAGATCACAAAGGTCAGACCAGCTCAGGAATTTGGAACCCTGATGTCCTAAGACGAAGTGTGGACTGCCCTGTGATGAAGGGTGAGTTAAAACATCTGCAGAGGTCCCTTCAGTGTTACAGTCCAAGAAGGTCCACTTGCAGCAACACAACATGCGTAAGATTGCTAATAGCAGAGACTCGGTTGCAGCAAGGTAACACCTTGCTCTGCGGCAGCACTTCTCTCTTCACCCTATTCATAGCAATGTGCATAAAACAAATGCAAGTTACACACTGTTTTGCGTCCACTCTACGGAGGTGTAAACAACTACCTGAAGTGCCTGGTAGGGGGGAATCAAACCACAGCATAGCATTCTTCCTGAGTGTCTGGCTAGTAACTCATCTCATTACAGTATAAGCTAGAAAGACAGAAGCAGACTAAATCAATTCATGGGTAGAATATCTGCCCTATTACTCAGCTGAATGCTTCCAAATAGTTACCAGAAAATATCAATCTTGTGTATTCTTGGGAACATGCTGATGCAGCACATAGAGCTGTAGGCCAGGGAAGATTTCAGCCTTCCAGAAGTATTCCTGCCGTCCAGTACTGAGCAGATAACCTCCTCTTATCACTGCTCTCTCAGGTAGCGTCTGGCTTGGCTGTGGCTGACAGTAGTCAAACAGAGCGCAGAGATCCATGTTTATCTGTGTTTATCACACATTTTGTGCTACTTAAGGCAAGTACCTTACTTCTCTGCTTCAGCACAACTATGAGGATTAGTTACAAAGGGGTTTTTTCCTTTCTTTGGGGAAGTTGAACAAAGCCTTTCCCATTCTTGACAAATGTACATTTGCAAAACACTGGCAGTTATTAGACGCAAAAGCCAAAGTAGGTGACAATAAAAGCTGAGTAAAAAGAGACTTTGGGCTGTTTCCTATGAATAAAAGACAAAATAGTGCTAGATAAAATCAGATACTTTCTGAAAACATTTAATTGAATACAATCAGTTTTTATGGTGATGTTTCCCAATACACAGGGCTGCTGAAGCTTTCTTCTGATTGGCTTTGAAATTACACTGAAAGATGACATTTCTGTACAAGAGAAGCATCACGAAATGTTCCTTATTTTAGGAGTCCAGGACAGCAAGATCAGCCAACAGTGGAAGCAGTGAAAGGAAAAGGCCACTAAGCTATTAAAACAAGCTGAGGATCTGTCCAGATTAGAGAGAACCATGAACAAAACATCTCTTTGTTTTTAAATACTATGTAATTCAAAGGCTAGTGTGACTGAAGGAAGCTGAAATTGCTGAAAGAAGAAAGACAAATATGACAAGATAAGGGTAAAGACAATAAACATTTTAGGAACTGATGGAAATTAAACCTGGGTATGGAGACTAGTCTTCTAATGTGGTTTTATTTCCAATCACTGTAAAAGGCGATATGTTTAGGTGTAAAGCTGGTCAAAACAGGCCTGTCTTAAGATCTATGGGTTCTACACTTGTCAAGGTATTTCTTACAAGGACATTCTCAAGCCATCACTCCAATTGCTAGTTTAAATAATCCTGTGAAGGTAATAAGCAATGCTCTAATTAAAAACATCTTTTCCATCAAGTAAATAATTTTAAAACTACCTGTGGCTCATCTGATGGACATTACAAGTGCTGGTAGCACCCACCTGGGCCTGGGCCAGCACTGCACTAGTAGATCACTTTATCTAATTGATAAATTAAAATAACCTTTGAAACAAACTATAGGAAGAGCTGTAGAATTCCAGAGCTACCTGTTCTTTTCCTTGCCACTTTATCTACTCTGCCTCACATAAAATATTCTTCCAGATCCCGTCTGAGTGATATAATGGCAGCCCTGATGGTTTCATGACAGTAGATGAGCTACAATCCAATTAATTCCAGTTTCTCCATGTTAACTATTTCTTGCTGTCATTAAAAGTATTGAACGAGGTGCTTTTCTAGTGCCAGTTACTTTATCACATACAGCAATTATCAGCGTCTAGAAAACAACCATAGCTAACACAAATACCCTCATGAGATGGCAGTTTTAGACAGGAGACTCTTCATTGAGATACTGTCTTTCTGGCTGTAGAAAAGGACCTTCTACAGAAGGATGCTCACTGGTTCCTCGTGTCCTCCAAGTACAGAGGTGCTAAAACTCAGGTTTGGGGCTGCTTTGTGTTCACACATTCTCCCCTTGTGTCTGCATATATTGTCCATTTTCTCACTCAACAATGTTTTGCAAGGGGAAGCAGATCCTCTCTGAGACACAGACCCTTCAGATAAAAAGCTTTTGCTAGGGAGAAGTGATTTCATGATTAAGTTAACAACTGAGTAAGTGCCAATATGCATTGAAATGCATGGCAGCTGCTCTCCAAGTTGTTCAGACCCCCTGAACAACTGGTGAGGCTTGAATTTGTCTAGAGGGATTCTGTCTAAGGGGAATTCCAAGTATGTTATTAAAGTAATACCTGTTCCTTTTAAAGACGAGATTCTATGTTCAAGCAAGGACAATGATCATGGCATATGCTCATCCATCTCCTTATGTCCTCAAGAGCTGCAAAACATGCGAAAATGTATTTCCCTTTGCAGTGCTTTCACTGCCAGACACTCACCTAGAGAGCCTGCAGGCTGGAGTATGAGTGCTTGGAGAAACTTGGGAACAGTTTTGTTCTTAGGAGACTCCTCAAATAAAGATTCCACATGATCTTCCATCCAGCTCCAATGATATTGAAGCAGAAGCCTATGCTGAGCATTGCTCAACTTCAGAGACAGCTTTGTATGATCCAGGGAATGTGTCTAAATCTTGGCAAGGCTCAGAGCAGCTATGTAGCAAGAAGCCCAGCTATTTTCAAGTTTCTTAACCTTTCCATGCTTATTCAAGGTGTTTATTCACTATGAAGTCTCAAATTAGCGCTTAAAATGTTTTACCACATGACTTTGAGAAGGCAAGACTCTTTGACTTCCTCTTCCTCTGCAGAACAGCTCTTGCACTGTAGCCTTTGCAAAGCTTGGATGAGAATTTATATGAAAAGTCCTAATTTCTACAGTGACAGAAGAAGCAAACCTTGGAGCTTCAGCCATCTCCATCACCCGTAAAACATACTTATTTCTGTTAAACATGTACCGGGTCAGAGCTCAATGCGCATAGAAGTCACAATCACCAAATTCATCATCGTCAGTGCTTCCAGATTTACATTTCCATAAAGGAGAAATATTTCACCCATATGGTCTTAATTCCTAATTTCCCTTCAGTAAATGAAATTGTTTATTTTGCTTTCCCCAGTGTAAGCCCTACTGTCTCCGCACATCTATACTTCTATTAAATTGCCTTTCCTCCTTAATTGCCTTTTAAAATTACATCTGCAAGTTCACTTGCATGTAAGGAACTTTTATTACAGGTAGGTAAGTGCGGGGGATATGGAACAAGGCAACAATGATCAATGTGATCAAATGCTGAGCAATTTATTGTGTGCAAGCGTGCCTTTTATAGAGAAATTTCAGAGTGCTAGAACAATTGATAACACTTGATTAATCAACTTCACACA
>JASSUY010039656.1:0-25843 GCA_032466535.1 Forpus xanthops | reverse complement strand
GCTGGTCACGCTCCTTTTGATGCAGCCCAGGATACGGTTGGCTTTCTGGGCTGCAAGTGCACACTGCCAGCTCATGTCCATTTTTTCATGAGCCAGCAGTGTGTGCCTATGTCCCAGCCAGCCAACTGTATGCTGGGTCCTTTCCTTTCAGAAAAAAAGCTGCTGTAATCTTTGTAGCAGTAGGTTATTGCTGTAGCAATAGGCAAAGTTAATTTACTTCTTTTGCACCTCAGAGAAGAATAACTTAATAGAATTGATTTTTGCACATGTCTCAAATTCTGGTCAGTACAACAGTATGATTGTGTCATGTTGTAAATGAATCTTCAATGCAATGAATCTGTTTTAAAGCAAACTTTCAACCTGTTGAAGTCTCACATTGAGGTTTTTGGGGGGGGGGGGGGAGGTTGTTTTGTTGTTTTGTGTTTTTTTTTTTTTTTTTGCAGTTATCAATATCTTTTTTGTTAGGGGAATAGCCAGAATTTACAAGTGACCCCAAGCCATGTTGGGTATCCAAATAGTAATGGAGAGCAACATCAGCCTGGAAAATAGTGTCACTTGTCCAAAATCATTTTATAGGTTTCGTGTGTGTTGTTTTATCACTACAGCAGAGCCTAGTAAAGTCCCGTGTCAGTGCTCAGGGAATGAATCCTTGACTCAACAGCCACCATTACACAGATCCTTGTGACCTTTTTTCAGAGATGCACCATCACTTGCATTGCCTAGAGCAGCTTTCAAGAGCAGCAGGTTTGCTTTTAACTTAATTTTGCCTTTGGTGCAATTTGTGGAGGACTTTTCACCTCCATAAGAAGGAAAGAATTAAGAGAGAAGGGATTTTTTTACTTATTAAAGATATTGTCTATCTCAAGCTGGACTGCTAGACCAAGGCTGCAGATGACAGATTAACAGCCTTGGTGCTGCAGAAGTAATCAAAGATCTGCAGTGTATCACACAGCCACACTTGCTTTTGTATAATGTTCTAGAACATGCCTTCTTGGAGAAGCAATATTTGCACATTTCTTCCATGTAAATTTACATTTTCAGGACTGTTCTAGCTGTGGGCATCCAGAACATCTCAAGACAGCCTGCTGTGCACATCTGCATGAGGGATCCTCTGAATGTCCCTGGTAAGGACCAAATTTGATCTCATGTGAGCAGAGATGCGGTGCATAAAGGACGAACTTCAGGTTGCCTGGTATTAATTTTTAAGGAGATCAAACTCTGACCTGATACAGCCTTCATGTTTTGTGTGTGTTTACTTCTTTTTGAGCCCCTTCAACAGGTGCTTCTAGCTACACATACAAGGGATGAACACAAACATTGTTCTCATGACCAGTGCATTGTAAATCCTGCAGCTCCTTGGTGCAGTATTTTTTTAGAACTGTAGCAATTCCTCATCCTTTTATATCCCATGAGAAAGGAGAGCGAAGGTTAACTGGCTGGGTTTCCAAAAGGGTGGACAAATTTATTACCACTAATAATATTTTCAGCTTCAAAATTAAATCAGCTCAGCAGCCAAAGCTTCTGACTGAGGAAGGAGGATCCCACATTTGGGACTATTCACTTGCTCTGTGTAATACATTAGCAGTCCTCAGTCAGAGCTCAGTCACCTCTGGCCATGAACTTGAGTGGGCGAGAGTGCTGATGGCTCAGCAGACTGGCTCCTTGCAGGTATTTAGGGCTCCCCTGCCACTTGACAGCTTAGAAGGACACAGGGACAAGGAAAGCAAGGCAAGAGGGAGAGAATAGTGTGGGAAAAAAACAAGTCTCAGTTCCTGGATACTATGAGCAATCGCTCAGGAAGGATGGGGAGGGCTTGGACCATCTGAAAGGACAGATAGCTATGTTGGCTCAGGGTGCAAACTAGTGATACTTGGGGCAGAAAAGTTTTCCAGGATGGCATGTGGCTGTGGTGTCACAGCATGCCATTTCCCCAGTTTATTCAGCATATCTTTTCTGCTTCTGCAACATCGAGTTCTGGTCAAGGCTGACAGATGAGGAAAGATTCCTGCAATGGCAAAGATAGCTTGGTTCTCATTCCTAACTACCTCATCCATCGCTCACACCTGTCCCCAGGCTGCAGCTTACCAACCCTCAAGCCTTCTCCCTTCCCATCTCCCCACAAAGCAGTTTATTTTTGGTTAGGGGGATGTCAGTGGTCACAGGCAGGACATCCCACATGCAGCTCAAGTGGCACATCTAAAAACCTGGCAAACTGTGGCACAAGAGCAAGAATTAACCTCTTGTGCCAAGAGATCACCTTTTGTTGTCTTCACACCAGAGGAAAATTTAACATGCAACAACTGAGATGGGAAACTCTGGTCTTCGCTACCATACTGTGAGCACAGGATCCATCCACTGTTTTCAGAAATGTTCTTTTTTGTGTGTATTTCCCATAAGAGCCATTTCTGGCAAAGTTTGTCTTGCCACACCACTGGCTATGGCAGAATTTTAACCTTACAGAAAATGCTTTCATAAATGTCATTCATTGACCTTTTTCTGCCTTCTCAGTTTCACTACATTTTATATTACATTTAAATATTTTTTAAATGTCTGAATACATAAGAGTTTCAACAAAACTTTTGCAATACTACGCAGCATCTGACTGGAACATTACTAATATCTGCTAATTAAATGTGCACAGTGATGGTTCATAAGTAAAAACCAAGCTTTGATCCAAATAAATTTCACTGTGAGATTCAGAGCGGTTTTCCTTGCCTTTTTCCCAAAGTGCATAAGTATTTAAAACTAGCTATAGATCAAGCTTGTAACAGGATCATTTCAGTTTCATTGTGCTCCTGGAAGGAGATAGGAGTCAGTCTAAATCCAGAGTATCAGTAGCAATTTTGAAATCCTTCTTGTGCACATCTTGAGAGTCTATCTGTTAGAGATGGGTAATGTTCATAGCTTTATCTTAGACATTTGCTATTAATGTTAATCTGTTTCTGCTTATTATTCAGAGTGTCTTGCTGTCATAACACGCTGAAAACCTTGAAATTCAGTGTCAATGAATGTATGCATTATGCTGTTAGCAGAGAAGGCAAGGAAGTTGGGGAATGGTAAACTCATTTTAAGATTTGAAGTTATGGCTCTTTATTATGAGGCATTTTACTGTTTGTCGCACCATATAACCTCACTGGAATATCTGCTGAGCTTCAAACTGAGAGATAGCCTGCGCCCTTGGGAGCATTTCTACCCCAGCTAGACACAGAGCACCTAAGGGGGAGATACACAAGCCCTGAGAGGGATGGCTCCCATAGGGCTCAGACAAGACAGCAGGGTATTAGCAGTAGTCCCGGCTCCCATAGGCTGCTTCAAAAGGGTAGAAAACTCCAGGAGAGGAGGAGAAACTGCTTCTACTCAGGCTTGTACCTCTCAGAACTAAAAGAAGCGAAAATGGATGGATCCCCCTACTCCACCTATAAGCTTCATCATCCTCCCTTGAAGACCTCTCCCTGATTTACATTTTAGGCTCAATTCCAGATATGTCTCTGCAGTGAGCATAAAAGAAAAGTGAAAATAAAACTGTGGGACATCAGCAAGTAATGTCTCCCTCATTTCTGGCCACTCTTCCTTTGAAGGAGTGGGATCTCTCAAGCAAGCTGCAAAGTGTTACAGACATCAGGAGAACCAAAGAAAACTCATTGCTAACTTTTAGCAGCAGAGTGAATTGCCTGAGACTCTACCATTCTGAGGCAGGATTTGTTTCATTCATCCCAAGTGCCAGGTGGACACATGCAGGAAGAGAGCTATCAGATGTCGAGCTCTAACAGCATTCTTATGGCTGGTCTGCTTTCCCCATCCCAAACGTCCATTTCTTCCTGCATGTCCTGAAATAAAAACTCTGACCCCAAGCCTATACAAGAAAAGCTGTTGTCAGTGCCTTCTTTGTCATTTACTTTCCATATTGTCCTTTATAGTCTTGGCACCTTGATCCCTCCTTCAAGCCTTCTGCAATGCCTCATGGGAATTTCGTCAGCTCAACCAGTTTTCTGAACTTCTAAGATTAAAAATATGCGTGTAAGAAAGAAAAACAAAGAATTCCAAGCAAATGCCAAAATGTAGCACAGAATCATTCAGATATTAGTAACTGAAATATAAGCAAATAAACATGTCCAATTGACCAAAGCGGTGCATTGGTTACACAACCTTCAAAACAAGGTCAGAGCTGAGGAGTGCATGTGTTTGTTTCTCTGAGTCATAAGTGTATCAGACTCCCTGGGAAAGGCCAGCCAAAGGAGATCACTCTCTGTCTTCCTTTTTGCTTTATTCCATTGTCCATAAAAAATTCCCGAACATGATCTTGAGTGGTACAAAATAATTGGAATTGGATCTGGTTCACAGGGAGCACACCAGTGTCCCATAATCTTCATTTCTGCATCCCTCTTGTCAAGTTCATTATCTCAGCATAGCTCTTCTCTGTTTTGTTTCTACTGATATGACCTTTTTTTCCCCTAACTAATTCATTCCTTGCATTGGTCCAGGTGTTTGGTAAATTGAAATGAAAGGTCTCAGTCACAGAAATAAACACAAAATAAATCAGGGATATTTTATTGCTTCTACAGATTATTAAAAAAAATAAAATTAATGTTCCTTCAAAATATCATGAAATTGCAAATATCTCCTGTCTTTATCTTTTAACAGATCGATTAGGGTCCCAAGAGAGTACCAGGCAAGGGCACATAATGAAAATCTGTCATCTTGGAATTAGGCTTTGCAGGCATTGCACAGCTGAGGTCTCTGCGACTCTTGATTCAGTGGAACAATTCCTTAAACCGTGTTGAGAGTAGAGGCTGTCTACTGTATTTCTATGCAGCAAATAGTGCAGGCTGTCAACAGGTAACAGCATTGTCCAGCGTCCTAAAGATAACTTATCTTGTATCGACTCTCCTTAAGCTGCAGCAGCAGCGTCTGCTGCACTTAGAACATGTTCTCTCATCTCTTACTTCAGGGGCAGAAGTCACACTGCAAGGACATACACATCTTTCTGTCCCATATAATCCCTATAACTCCCTGCCTGCAGGGATGTGTTTTTTTTTTTTTTTTCCTCTGAGTTCAGCTCTGTTTCCATTTCCACAAAGCATTTCCTGGTGGAAGAAAGTTATCACCCCAGACCCACTGGATTTACTTTTATTACAGCTTATGCAGAGCCACTGATCTGTTAGGCCCCCTTCTTCTGAAGAGAGAATAGGGGACAGCACACTGTCATCGTTCTTAGAACAACAGACCCTAAGCAGGAAAATCCGGACTAGAAATAACTCCTTCTTCTAACAAGAGTCTCGGGATGTGAGCTGATTGATTGGCTTGCATTTTTCTTGCTGTCTCCACAGCAAAAAGAAAGCTAGAAAACTTCATCACACACACATCTGCAATCAGAGCAGAGGTCAGTATGGGCACTTGATGTGGTTTCGAAACTGCAGAAGCAGTCCCCCAGGGTCTATTCTACTTGGCAAACTAGTTTTTTTTTTTTTTTTTCCTTTATGAAATAAAACCAGATACAGATACACATCTTGGAATTCTAGTTGCTGTAAAGGAGAAACAGTGTACCACATGGTTCATTATTTGGGGTTGACTAAGAACTGCTCACCTGGAGTTTTGACTAACCTTTGAACTGGTTTTCTCCCCATACTGCCTGGAAAAATAAACATTATACATCTCTTTGCAATGGTCTTCTTGCAAGATTTCTGAATTTTGTGCAAACTGTAATAGTTTGGGTGGCTCAAATAAAGGTCAGCTTAGCATTCAACATTGTACCTTCCTAATCGTGAAGAGTTCCCTCACCATAATATTATCTAGCATTGACCATTCTCTGATCACAGCAAATTACACATACTACAATGGACGTATTTGCAGGTATTGGAGGTATTTGCAGGAATAGCTGTAAAAGTCAGGTTTCAATGGGAAGCAATAAGAAATTTTTACTCCAAGCAATATAAAAATAAAAATTGACCATTTTGCACAATTTATCCCAAAGGATTTACAACTGGTGTAAATTCTTTTCATTTTTTTATTTAGAAAATAGTTATCCTATTTCTGAAGAAAATTTTTTTTAATTGATTTTCCATTAAAATCTAGTTTCAAGTATACTGTTAGGATGGAATCAGGCAGTAGAAAAGAAATCTGTACTCTGCCTACTTTGGAAATGAAAACTGATAAATTTTAAAATGTAATGGTTAATACTGTAGAGCATTTGAATGATTAGCAAAAAGGGACCACTATCTCACCACAGTTGACAGAAGACAGTAAACTGCCATACGGATTTTAGGTCTTCAAATAATTTCTTTAGTTGCAGCCTCAGAATATAGATGAAGTCTCAGAATATGAATTTAAAATATTAATCTCAAAATCACTAAGAAGACAAATATGAGCAACACAGTCCTCCTCAGATTACCCCAAGATGTTAAGTAATATGTAGTGCAGAAAGAACTTCATACAGATCTCAGTTTTTGGCACAGTCCCTAGTATCTCTCTACACCAGATACTCTCTCATGGCCCAAGGTAGAAGAGTTTCAGGAGGCAGAAATTTCCAGTTTGCTATTTTCCTGGAAAACAGAAACTTCTATTTGCACTTTTACCAAAGATTAACAAGCAAAAGGAATTGCATCCCCCATCGAGCTGAAAACAGCCCATGACTTCTGCCTGAATTTTTTAGCAGCATCTGCTTTGTATCTTGCTCGTCTTAGAAGTCCTTTTGACTTTAAGTGTGTGGCAGAAATCCAGGATGCCTTTCATCCCAGAACCTGTGGTTGTATGCTCTGAAGGATAAGCCAACAGCAATAGTAGTGATATTGCCTCACTCTTCAAGGAACAGCACGAACATGCTCTTCTAGGATTCTCCTTGCAAAAGTTGCAGCTGGACATTCCTGGTGCATATGGTTTGTCAGGGAGACAGATATATCTAGAGAAATATGCCAAAATTTGTGTATTTCACAAATGTTTTAAGAAAATAATTGTATTTTGAATGCAGACAGAAGGATAGGTCCTTCATGACTTCCCTTAGCCACAGGTCACACACAACAAGAATATTCTCTCTTTTGATGTTGTATTGATAGATTTCATTCTGGTCTGCAAATGGGAGATCTGAGGTTGGGGGGAAGGTGGGTCTGTCCCCCAACCCTACCAGAACTGAAGTTGAAATTTACCTTTTGTTATTCCAGCTCTTACAAAACCAAAGAAAACAGATGTGGGGAGGACTCCATGACCCAGCAAGGGTTGAGATGGAACCATTCACAGATTCTGAACTGTGAAATATATTCTAGCTTGTTCATGGCCTGGAAAATAAATGCATTTGACAACAGTAGGGCTCAACAGCTGGTTGTTGTATTAGAGCTGGACAACTGGAAGCCTACACTTTAAAAAGTGAAAAAGTGTTATCTAGAACACAGTTGTAAACAAAAGGATTTGCTATAAATGTCTTAGTAACTATAAGGTCAAGAAGGAAATACAGGACCAATGGGAGAGAATAAAAATGTTAGATCAGTTATTTACTCACTAAGTCTGATAGAAAAGTCTGAACTAAACATTTGGGTTATTCCTTGCTATAGAGCACATCCAAAGTGAATGATTTAGCAGCACAATGTTTATGAGAAATATATTCTGTTAGATGTTGAGGAAAATGTAACATTTTTCTATAGAGTTCCTCCTGAAGAATCCTTCAGAATTGGTGGCAGTGTCTAATGCACCTGTGTCCACTAAGGGCTGGACTCATCACACCTAACTTTGGGTCACAAAAGCATAAACATGCAATCTAAGTTGACCACAGACGATAGAGAGTGCTGGATATTTTACCAGAATAGTTAATTTCACTGGTCTTAGCCATCTATCTCTGTCCAAAATACTCACAAGATGATTCTGAGAGCCACCAATATAATCAGGTGCTCAGTATCTATTTGAGGGCATGGGAACGTTAAATACTCTGTAGGCCACGCCTGAACTCCCAGCACATTCTTTTTGAGGAGGCTGGAGTGAAATAGCAGGCTTGCTGCAGAGGAGCATGAAGTCTAAGAAAACAACTGTGATTGGTAGACCATGAGGTCTATACATCAGTGTTTGCAGTGTTTTTTCTGTAAGACCACATAACATTTCTTGTACACAAAGTAATTGCCCATGTTGTTCCTAAAAGAGAGCTAAAAGTACTAACCACACCTTTCTTCCAATACCATACATATCACTTATATAAGTGATACCAGACTGGAAGAGGAAGGTAATAAAGTTAGAGTAACTTCAAAGGCCTGCCTTAACAACAACACTGCAGACATAAAGGGATAAGGGATTTCTTCTCACATTAAGGCAGCTATTTTTATGCAAATTCTATGAAAAGTTTTTTGGGAAATGTAAGCACAGGCAATCAAGTAAGTTAACATGTGTCCTGATCTCTAAATACACTCCAATCAATCAGTGAGGAAATAACACAGACATAAGGAGCTAATGACGTTACAGTCAAAGGCACCAAATGGCCAGTGTGAAAGATTGGGAACTTTTCCAGAGACTGCTCAGTGGATTTTGCTAGTATCTCATATCATAAACGGTGAAATCATTGTTTCCTAGTTTTCAAACTAAGATTACTGGGCTGTTGTCAATAAATGAGGTCTGAAAAATAAATGATTTCACTGATGATTTCTAACTCTTTTTGCTGTGTACTGAAGAGGGAATGGCTCTCATAACATTGGATAAAAACTCACAATAAGGGTTCAGTTTTCTTACCAGGAGGCGCACTATACAGATCTTCTCCAAATGTAAAGGGAGGCAAAATAGATTTACTGATTTGTTTGGCTTTTTCAAATGAATGAAACGATAGTGAAAATGTACTACAAGAAAACTATACCAGCACATATATATTTACACTATATTACAATAGGTAAACTGTAGAAGCATCCAGTACACTATATTCACTTTTATTCACTAATGGAAAAATCCTTTATAGTAAGAGTGAAGTCCAAATGGCTCAATAGAAATTACTTTATCCAACATTTGTATCCCTCCTATACAGTTCTTTAAATTGATTTTTAAATTCTGTAGGAAGACTATCACTCTATTAAAGCCTATTATATTTTTTCCATAAGTTCTACGTGCAGAGGTGCTTATAGCAAATATTCCCATGTTCTGCAGCAGTAAGTCTCCAGCAAAACCTATGACCTTCTGTATATCCATTTCTTAATATTTAACTGATTGATACTAGAGAAGAGAGAACTTTCCTTTCCTTTGGACTTACTGGTATTTGGAAAGAGACCCCCTGCAATCCATCCAACAGGGTTCAGTGATGTGAGAAAGGAGACCTAGCACATCAGTGCTCTATAATATTGGAAGGGAGACCCCCTTTTTCACTGAATTAGTGCCTGGAAAATCTGCTCCCCTTATGCTTTTTCCATGTGATTTGCTGGAGCTCACTCTTGCTCCATTACTGGGAAGGCCAGGACATATCCCCTGGCAGTTTTTAAAACTTTTATAAACTGGAAAGTATTTTGCTGGCTTGAACTTTGCTTGCCTAGAATCTATGAAAGATGCTGCTGTTATTGTTGGGGTGTTAGTTGAGTTGAATCATGTTATTCATTCCTGTTCAAAGGGGTGGTTTGGTTTATTTTTAAAGCTTTGTTATTTATCTCAGGCTGTCAATTAATTCAATTCCTAAATGCTTATTTGTGTTTTGTCCCTTTGGTTCATTCCAGTTTGAGAAGGAACTCGAGGGGGGAGAAGAAAAAAATATATTGCTCCAGCTTGGTTTCCAATTTGTTATTTTAGTCTAGGTGAGAAAGCAAATCTGCAGTGATTCAAATACCTGCAAGGTGAGAGAGAGATGGGTGTTCTGAGGGTGTTCTCGTGCTGAGGTAAATCTAGTTTGTCATAATAACAACTGTAGTTTCAGCATCTGTCAACTCTGAGAAAGCCATGTATGGGAATCCTTTATGTTCCAAGTGAAAAAGAGCAGTGGGTTTGTGATAAGAATTTGCACACACTGAATGTTAGACCAGTGGCACTTCATGGTGTTTTTCTAAGGTGATGACTGAGCCTCCCTGAGCTTTCATTGGCTGAAATATTGACTTGAAATCCTGGAAATATATGTGTGTGTGTGCAGAGGATGGGGAAAGCAGAGGCATTCTTAAGTATCCTTCCAGTTTACATAAAACATGTAAAGGTCTGAAAATGGGTATAAAGTTGAGACCATAAAGTCATTTACCATACAGTACACTCAAAAAATTGCCAGCAATTCATTCATTTACTCACTTGGCTCCTTGCCTACAAAATTCACTGTGGGAGGATTTAAACAAAGAGTTTCATGGAAATGGGAGACCAAGTCAAGGCTATATTCCTGTGCTGCTGAAGAAATATGTTGAGTAAAGTGAACATAGCATTTAGTGTGCCTGGAATGGTTTTAGGCTTTGGTTTGAAGCTGGAGATTTGTGTACTTTGAACTCTATACTGGAAAGAATACCAACCACTGGGGTGTGTAAGACCAAATCCTGGGATTGCTGTTGTCTCAATGGTTCATTCTGATGTTAAAAAGAAAGCTATTGTGCCTGAAAGCAATCGCACTGGAAAAGTTTGGGGAGTACAAAAAAATCCCCAAAAAACACACCGTAAACTACTAGGAAAACATAAATTTGTATGTTTCTTTTTATCTGCTATATACTATTCTAAATTTATCATGTAGCTGCCGTTACACAGAATGTGTTATGAAATACAAAGGCTATTTTCTACCACCAGCATTAATGAAGACCTAAAGGTAGGAAAAAAAGCAAACAAACTTGTAATATATATGTTTGTCTGTGCTAGTAGTTTACTTGTGAAACAGCTGAGAAAGGGTCACTGGGACCTCAACAGATCATTACATAGAAAAGCAAACAGGTAGGTGTAATCTTAATCCCAGAGCACACTTGGTTTACATAAGATTGGAAGTACACCAATCTGCTTTTAAACAACTCCAATCTGCTTGTCCAGTAGACAATGGTCTTCCCCTGACTCTTTGAAGCAACCAGCACGTTGTTCCCGAGACTCCACATCAATGAAGTGTGCTCTCTGTGTGTTTCATTGGCTGCTGTCCTACACAAGGGCGCAACATGTGCTTGGTATCAGCAGCAGCAAAGTACCTTGTGAATGATACATGTAAGAACTTTCAGGGAAGTTATTTTTATCTGTGTCAAAGTAGAGTGCCTGAAAGAGCCACAGCTTGGAAGAAAAGAGATTTCAAACATATTCTTCAAATACGGCATTTCTAGGAGGCCTGGACCTGAGTTATAACATTTGGATCTCCAGGCTCATAAAAACATAGAAAAGGTGGGGTGAATCGTGGTGAAATAATTTCTGGTCTTGTCTGAAATAGCCCAGATGAGTGCCAATGTAGCCGAAATGGATCTCAACAGTTTTGTTTCTCCTCATCAAAATAAGCATATGTTCTCAGCTCTGTATACAGCACATGGACAGTAAACCCACAAGGCATGGACAGATGAGCAAGGACACAGGGAAGTCTGTGCAGAGAGAAGGGACTCATTGAACTAGCTGGATTTCTGTAGATGTAAACAGATCCTGCTAAGCAACAGAAAATAATGAGCCGTAGTTCAGTGAGAATCATTGGCAAAATGGCCTCGCCTCTGGCTTAATTTTTTTGTTATGAAATTACAGTAAGTAAATGAATTTGCAAAGTTTAATTTCAGTACCTTTGCTCTGTTCAGAAATTAACTTTTCCTTTTCTGTATGGGCTTTTCTCCTTCCTAATTTTTGTCTTGCCTAAACCCAAACTTACCTAAACAGTTCTGGACATCTTTCTCCCCAGGTTGAAAGGAGAGCAGAAATTCAAGTGGATAGGGAGAACAGAGTTCGGTATTACTCCCAAAATGTGTTTCAGAGTATGACAGTTGTTTATTGCTGGTTTTAGACAGACAATGAGGAATAGTGGGCTAATTCTGAACTATACCTTTCTTCAGGAATGACCCTCTAAATTGCAGGGACAGCATACTGCATTACAATGGTGCATGCACGCTTACTGGCAGTAAAATGATCCATGATTCAAAATAAGCCTATTTATTTTTGCATGGAAAACTACGCAGTGTGCCACATTCCCTGACATTGGCACATGGGCTCTGGTAGACCACCTTCATGCTCTCTGGTATATGTCATCCACAGGATAGAAATAAAGCCCTGTTGAGATCTGAAGTTATTGATCCTCTTCTCAGACAGAGATGATTTTGTGGAGAATAACTAGATTCTAGGCAAAAAAAAAAAAAAGGGTAAATCATGTCTTCGCTTTTGTTACTTTTCTAAGTAACAGAAAAATTCCTCAAGGTTAAGTTTCATTTTTCACAGAAACAACTAAAACCAGAGAATGTACCTACTATTTAACAATTCCTCAAAATAACCCTGTCATTAAGAGGTGGCAAATACAGTCTGGTTCTCAGCGTTTATTCCCAGTTCTGACCAAAAATGTCCCTGCAGGCATGCTGCACAGAGACCAAAACCCATGCAATGCCTGTAAAATGGTTACAACTGGAGAAGAAGTGCCAGCTAACACTAAGCAAAGCTTTTAAAATAGCAACACTTCATGAAAATTTATTGTAAGCGGCTTCAAAAACTCTGATCTTTTCCTGTTGACAAGAAAGCTGTAAAAGTGAAGTTTACATTTCAGATACCCAACATAAAAGAAGAATAAAGCAGATTGCATTAGTATCTCACCTGTGAGAGAAAAAATGAGCAAACACCGTAAGTGCAGGTCTGGTATCTCACAGTAACCCAACAAAATCCCAGTATGAGGGCTATTTAAAACTTTCCATCCTCCTATGGAGACCCTCCTAAGAGGACCCTAAAGTGCATATGATATCAGCATATACTGTACCTGTGACACCATGGATTGCAATGCAGTTTGGAAGCTGAATCTCCTGAACACACGAATGTTTCTCAGTAACTCCAAAGCAAACACTTGAATATTCAAGGGTTCTTTGCACTAGGACAAAACTCACCCAGGCCCAAGGCTTCACAGCAAGTCTGCAGACTCCCAAGCTCTCAGCACATTCACTTTCAAATCTGTGCACCACCTTCTCTGTATGGCTGGAAACACTAGGCATCTCCTATAGATATCTTTCCCAGCTTCTGAGGTTCTGCATCCATTAATTCTGACTTCACCGTTCCACACAGCCACATCCTCAGAGATGAGAACTTTCATTTCAGTACCTTTGCTCGGCGCAGAAATTAACTCTTATGTATGGACTTTGGTCCCTCCTGACACCACAGTGCTCCCTCATTTTCTTTTATTATCACCTCCACAATCCAATTAATATTGCTTGTCCAGGTGAAAACTCCAGACCTACAATTTTCCCATGAGTCTAGCTGTCAGGCACAACTTTGGCATCTGATTCTGCATAAAAGAAACTACATAGCATTGATTCAGCAATTACCCAGCACTCAATAAATCCTCTACTGCTTGATTTACCTTTTATAATAAATTGAGTCTAGTCATGACTTATGAGGCAATTGATTGCCAACAGAAAATATCCCAAAGGCATCTCCTGGGTTTAAAACACTATCCAGGTGCCTACTTGATTCAAGCAAACTTCTTGGTGTCTCTGAATTTCTAACTGACTCGCACAACTCTGTCATTTTAAGTAAGGATCCCTTCTATAAACCAGCATTTTCAGACCCACCAACCTAGATGGGAATAGTGGATGGGAGCAGGGAATGACCCCCGGAGTCTTCTTATGTCTTCTGCAGAGTTGCAGAAGATGCCAATGGCCTTGTAACTCCTCTTGAATAGGACAGCAAAATAGACACAGGTGGCTCACAACTCCATTGTCTGTTTTATCCACCCTACTGGATGCTTCCCCAGACATGAAGTTTGGTGTTGGTGACATAAATCACCAGCATCCAGATTCTTTTCTTGTCAAATATAACTGCATGCTGTGAATGAAAACCAACAGCTGGAGAGCCAAGGACATGAGAGCAGATGTAAAGCTTCTTACTTGGAACTTTGTTCCTTATCTAACACTTTTACTATATTTACAGAAGAACTAAGCACAAGCTGGAGATCATTGCTTAAGTTTTTTCCAGAGTACACTAACTGCCTCCTAGGCAGAATCTGATGAAGCAATACAGCCAAGCAGCTTCCCCACAGGTTGGATTTACATGAATTCATATTTCATGGCTCTGTTGTAAAGGAAGTCCTTTTCCCTCACTCTTGTCACTTGATACACCCCAGTTCTAACAAAGACACCCCATTTTGGTTACCCCATGAGATGAAGAATCCACCTCTTCCCCTGATAGCTTTCCTCATGCACTGTCAAAAAAATATGGTCACAGATTCTTTCTATCTTTTCTTGTATGGATCTAAATTTAGAACTTCCTTTGCCCCAGACATGAAGGTATTCAGACAGAGCAACCAAGCCCACTTCCTTTTTGATAATCTGAACAACTGAAGCAATTTAAATATCACAATATGAACGATTTCTTTATCTCTTCAGCTGTTTCTGGCGTTCTTTTTTAAATTGCCTAATTTTCTATTTTTTCCTCATGATTGGTTGACAGCGGCATTGAAACTTTAACGTCTGACATGTTCAAGGCAAAATCACTCTGCGTCTCTCCTAGGCCTCCTCAGCTGTGTCCCAGTTTCATGTTGTAAGTTAATCACCAACTATAAGTCCACTGCAACCCCTTCTCCAGCTGCTGTGTTCTCATTTTTGTATATGACTGCCAGTTTGCAAATAAAATTTGGCAAATTTTATAGATTTTATTTTTCCTCCTCCATGTTGCAGGCACATTGAAGATCTCCAGCTCAACAATAGCCCATTGGAGTACACACTTTGAAGTAATTCATTTGATAGTGGCTCTCCAGTGACAATTACTATTTCACTGCAATTTGTGAGATTCATCTCACATAGAATCCTTAATCCATTTAAAATGCATTGTTACTGTGCAGTGTAAATTCAGATGCCATGCTGTAGTAACCAAATTGCTTTACCAAGTCTAAACCACCCCATTATGCAGCTTTTTTATACTAGGTATTAGAAATCTCTTCAAAGATTTATATGTCATTTGTTTAGCAATAACTTTTCAAGCATCATGCTGTCATCATTTATAGCCTTGGGTTTTAACCATCATTTGATATCTGTATCACTTGTCTGTTATTTTATACAAGACCTAATTCAGGTCCAGTATTTTTCATCTGAACATAGTATAGTAGTTTTCTTACATATTGGCAGAATATTAGCACACTTAAATTTTATGAAATGTCCTCAGTTTTTTCAAAGATTTATCTAAAAACAGTATCAGGAAGCCAAACATATTCTCAGCTTTAGAATTTCTGGGCAGAAATGTGTCTGATGGAAAAGAATGTAATAAAAATATATTGACTTCTGTCAATACTAACATATTTTTTAATTGGTGCCGTGAGATTGCCACTCCACCATGGTTTTACTACAGAGACAACCTTTATTTTCTGATGTTTTCAAATCCCACTCCTATTCTTGCATCCCTCAATCAGAATTGGCCTTTTCTCTAAGAAATCATCACCTGGAGTCCAGTGCTTTGCCCCTCCATCACTTCAGGTGCTGCTCCATGCCTGTGGCCCATTCCCCAGCTCTGAGCCTACTCCAGGGCATGGTTTGTGAAGGACCTGGCAGCCACACAGACCTGAGCAGCTTGACAGGACAAAGTCACCTTAGCTTTTGGCTGTAAATGCCATGCTCTGCATGAACAAAGACAGAGTTTCTTTGTTTCAGGAGCTAAGGACTTGGCAGAGAAGGTAAAACATCTCAGATAAAGAAGTTATGTCAGTCTCCACTTGGCTGTTTCTGAGCTTTCTGAATGTTTTGGCAAACTTCAGCCCTCTCCCCAGGACCTGGAAAGCAACTTCTTTACTTTGTAGTACAACCTGCTTTGTTTCCACAAGTTGCCAGTGACCTAATCATCGTTCAGGCTAGTATAAATCTCTGACCTGGCCAGCACATTACTGCAGCCTGCCAATTAGATGTCTGCACTTCATACACAGCTTTATGTCTTAACAGCTGAACATTTTACACAGAAATGGGGAACTCTAGATTTTACCCAGTGAACTGGAAAGTTTTGGGCAAACTATCTGCTGTCTCACCTGCAGCCTCAATATTACCTCCAGAGCCAAAGCCCAGAGCTGGAGTTCTGTCCATCTGATAGCTCTTAATTCAGATCAGACCCCAGAAGACATACTGCAACGCTCCTGTGGGTCAGTTATGTTGATTGCAACCGAGAGCGAAGTAGGCCCTTTGGTACTTTTTAGACAATCAAATGTTTACAGTTACTCAGTTTGATTAACAGCTGCAGCCATGCTCAGTCTGGCTTCAGCTTAGAAAAATTACACGTGCCCTGCTTACAGCTCTGGCTAAATGGAGGCAGGAAAGATAAAAGATTTTCATTATAAACTACTGATATGTTGCCTAAATCTGGTTAAGGAGGCAAAATATCAACAGTTGCAGAGCATGGGATTTGTAATTCTTGGACAAACTGTCACAGCTGTTTTCCCAGTTATCTGGCCAATTCACAGCCCTGCAGCTGAGATACCACTTCCAGCTTGTGAATTGGCTGGAGGAAGAGTAATGAATCTGAGATTCTCTCCCAGCCTTTGCTGCAGATTTGCTGTGTAAATAGCATTGTGCTTCCATTTACACCTCTGTGTACCAACTAAACTGCAACATTGAGGGCAAATAAAGTAGTTCATTCTTTTCTTCTGAAAGCACCAGAGCAGGCAGATTAAAAGAAACACAGAGAATAAGAGTATAATTTGTAATGATAAAAACATAATTAGAAACTGTTGAATATTATAAAAAAATTTTGAAAACTTAAACTCTTTTACTTTGTAACACCCACGCTCCTTCTTGGTCAGTCACCAACAGGCTACCACAGAAGCAGGTTTTCAACTAGTACTTATTTATTCCTGTTAAAGCCTATACATGAATCAGTCAAGAAGAATCCTAAGTACAAACACGTATTCACTACTTGTACTGGAAGATATAAAATTCATGGAAATTTAGTTTTTCAGCCCCCATAAGGACTGAGATAACTGCAGGTAACTGTTTATCAGTCACGTGTCAGCCACGTTCTCAAACATTGTTTATGTATATTCACAAGTAACAAAAAGTCAAAGAAAGGATTTAACAATGCCTATACTTAGAGACACTTCAGAATGAATAATTTAAAAAGCAAGGGCAACAGCTTATGTACAAATAAACCCTGCTAACTCAACTTGCATTTGAAGATATGAAGCAATGCTTCCACATTGTGCTTCATGTGTTAAATGTGCCCAGGGAAATGGCAGCTTGCTGTAGAGAGAAAGGTGAGTCTCAGTTGTGGGCACAGACAGATGCACAGCTGCATCTGCAGCCATGACTCTAGTGTGGCCATCTAGGCCACTACTCCCACCTCAGAGAAACAAGTTTGACAAACTGCTCCTTCCTGGTAGGAGGTCTCATCAGCTTTGTGCACTTACTAATAGCATGTTTGTCATACCCTGGCTGTGATTCGTTCCATCCAGAAGAGAAATTCCCTCCTTCCCTGCCCCCTGCCTGTTCCCAGACACTCAGAGGACCTGCCAGAACCCCTGTACCAGCCATGTCACTCCTCCCTCTGAGCATCTCCACTCTGGTGGAAAGCAGCAGAGCCCGGGCTCCTCCTGGTCCAGACCTGTAAGGAGCTGCCTAGGCAGGGAAAACAGGCAAAGGAAACTGGTGGGGACCTTTGCCACCACTCATTCCTAACTGAGCAAATAAAAGGTTTACGGGCTGCCAAGGAGGGCTAACAGGAATTATAAGGAAAAGAGGCACAAGATGAAAGGAAGCTGGCAAGAAAAGAGTGGTGTCCAAGCAAAGGAGAATAAAGAAAATCCTCAAGAAGCAGCCAAGAGAGTAAGAAAATACAGCCTTGAAAAGCCTGTGGCTAACACAGCAGTATTTCTGAGGATTTTTACAAAGCAAAGCAAGCTATTCTTGCCCCATCTTTTGTTTACTATTTTATAAAGGAATAACAAATGAGAAGAAAAACATGATGCAAAACAAATGAAAAATAATAAAATATTTTCAAAGTTGCTGCTTCAATTCAGCTTTCTTGGATCATTTATGCATCCTGGAGTTCAATGTAACCACTATATTTACGTGTATTTTTCCTAATAAAGTTCCTAACACTGCTGTCAGTATTGTATTAAGCTGAAGGGGGGAAAAAAACATCCATTAAGATTATCTTATTCGTGTACATGTCTCTCTGTTCCTGAAGAGATGTTGCCAGAGAACACAACTGGGGAATCATGAGTCCACAATCTTTTATATTTACATAATGTCCTTTGGGATTGTGTAAATTCTAGCACAAAGCCATATGTTATGTGATCATGGAGAATAACCATTTAATAGTTACTATTATATTCAGCTCTGACTTTGTTTTGATGGATCAACTGAGCATTGTTTGCGTAGCAAGCACCATAGAGTCTAAATTTTAAGCCAAGTGGCGAAACAAAGCAGTACCATTTCCCATATGTTATGTGAACTTCATTATCACCCTTTTCATTTGGAACTGTAGATGATGTTCTTTTTTTGCATGCATTGCTTTTTTGGCATTTTGTATTTAAGAAAGACTGTCGCAGCAAAAGAATTTAGGAGGTTTCTTTCTCATCAGCCTTTGAGGAGAGTCTCAAGAAACAGGAAATGGGATATTCTCCCAAGCAGAGAAAGCAGAATTTCACTGTTCCGGTAAGGACCAACACAAGAATATTCAGGCAGCAATACTGATCCTTTCTTTTGTCTGCATTTTGGGACAAATCTTAAGGTGATGGATCAGCTCTGACTGTGCTGTGCGGCATGCACCTTTGAGTTCAGATACAGTGCACCCCGTCCGTCTGACCACTCAGTGTTGGACTGATTTTCAGTACCAACATTCAAACAAAACTTTGAATCATTTTGCTGTCTGGAGCTCAGACACAGTGAAGGGTGAGAGGGATGGGAATGGATATGGCAGAAGAGAGAAGGGGAGCCAGGATGTCCCAGTGTTATCCTAATTTATGCATATACTTTGTTCCCTTCTGGTCTTTTTCAGTGGTTTATACAACAGCAGTCCTGAATCTAGCATCAAGTGTACCAATGATGAATTTCATGTAGGGCAATTATGAACATGATTATTTTTTTCCACTGAGACTGTCCCAAAGCATGCAGGGTGCATGGAAGAAATACTTACAAGCCTGGTTCTGCGTATAGAACAGGAAAAGTGAATGCAGAAGAGCTGACCAGTCTTTGAGGAAAAGCTGGTGCCCATTAATATTGTTTGATTCCTCAGTAAGACACACACAGTTCTGGATAATTCACTTCAATACATTTCTCCTTTGTGAGACACAGATGGGGGTCTCAGTGACTTCTGATTTAAGGCAACCTCAGTGAAGTGAAGGGAGGTAGCTGGGCAATCTTGAAACTTCCTGGCACACAGAAACATGTCTGCTAGTTCACTCCACCTATCTAAAATCTGTTCAGTCTGGACAAAAGGAAATTAAGGCAATTAAAACCTTCTATGACAGAAATTTCAAACAATTTGACATAAAACTTGAGAGTAATCAAAGCCACATCTCTGCATCCGTACCAGATATGAATGTGCTATGAATGTGCCTTGCTTGAACACGACTGAGAACCCCAAACCTCAGACTCTTCCTATAGATAAGACTGGAAATAGAAAATATGTGTGGTAGGAAAGCTAAAATGTTATCAAGAAAAATACTATTTCATATTTCAGATTGCATTTGAAAGTCATGTCATTAGAGACCTACTGCTTTCATTTTCCTAACAAAGTTATATTGAATGTTTTACACATTCATCTGGATTTTTAAAGGTCCTCTAGTGTTAGTAGGAGTCCAAATGAAAGTGTTACAAACCTGTAGGCTTGAAGGATTTGAAATATGTTTTTTTTCCTTCCTATTTAAAGTCATGGCCAAAGCTATGAATAAATCACTCCTGAATTTGGTTGTTTTACTTTTTATCTGAGAAACATGCATACGACACAAAAGCAATCAAACTCAATGAAATAATATGCAAACCTAACTTTATTCTCATTTCTGGGATACAAACAAATTCCTCTTAGCCACCCACTGAGTTATCCTGCAGAAGAAATGGCACTGGAATTTATTGCACTTACATAAAACTTAAACTGCTTTTCTCTGTGCTGCATGCATATCAGTACTGCCACAATTCTACCTCTTAGGTGGCAAAAGCTGTCAAACCTGACCAACATTAGTAATTTTGAATGTAGCCCTTCAACATAGCTGAAAAAACCTTTGGGTAGCATTTAGGTCAGAGAAACTGAGTCAAGGTGGAGTCTGAAATGCTTTCACCCTTCCAAAAGGCTGTTTAGTTCCCTTAGACTAGAATTCAAAGCATTTTCCAGCCTCCATGTGACTATTCAATTGCAACAATGCAGTGGCATTTCGTGCTTATCTATCTCATCACAGAATCACAACATGCCTGAAGTTGGATCGGATCTCTGGAGATTTAGTCCAACCTACTCAATCAGGATCTTGTAAAGCAGGTTGCCCAGGATCATGAGCCATACACTCGTGACTGGCTCCTGACCTGACTCATCCTAAGGCAGAGATCCATGCATTCCAACTGCACTCTTATTTGTAGAACAGGACAAATTTCAAGTGTTAATGCCTGAATATTGTTTTCCAGTCTTGAGGAAGAGCCTTTGGATTTGCATAGGAGAGATTGCTGAACTGAATCTGGGAGGATGTCCAGAGGGCTAAGTCTTCTACTGTATTGCCTGGAAAATACATCTGGGTAGAACTGGAAGGTCTGGGACATGTAGCAGATATCCCACAGATGTATCAAAACCTTATCCCAATGAACATCGCAAGCAGAGATACCATACTTGCACAGATCATTAGGGCAAAATGTCAATGGTACGGCTGTTGTTTCCCAACATGCTGGCTTTCTGGAGCATGAATTGTGGCAATGAGCTGAGCAAGCTTTGCGAATGCTCTGTGGTCTGTGAGATCCTGATAGAAACAGAGCCCTCCATGAGCAGATCTTGGAATAATGTGAGAGTCCTTGATAGCAAACACTTGACTTTAAAACAACAGTTGGACTCATGGAAAGCCTCTCCCACTTCTGGCTTTTTTCAGCAAAACAAAGTCAATACAATTTGAAGCTGTTATTAAATTTAGGCCACTCAAACTCAAAGTGATCTACCAGGTCTGGCAGCTATCCAAGGGGTTGCACTGAAAAAATGTACTTCTCTTAGTCTGACTGTGCCTAGTGACCCCGTGTGGTTAGGGATCCTGTGCATTAGGATGCAATCTGAATTTCACTTTCACTGGGATTTTGACAGTAGTAACCTCATCTTCTGATTGAAGCCCTCATTAAAATGAAATATGGTTTAATAGAAAATTTCTTACAGGGCAAAAATGTGAAAAATGCAATCTTTTGTTCTCCTGCAAAATACAACAAGGAAGTGGGAATGAGCTGATGAGTGTAGGCTATTCTCATCCTGAAAATTCAGGATTTCAGGCTATCTAAGAGAACACAAGAAGAAAGGAAAGCTATTAACTTGTTAAAAACCATAGGGGCCATCAGGGGTTTTGCTCTGAAAGGGCAAAATAGGACTTTTTCTAGGCTGGATTTGCAGATGCATCCTTTCAGGGTAAACGTGCACTCTAGTTCCTAGCCCTTTGAAATCCTGAAATCCTGTACATTTCTGGAGTTTGCTAATACAGGACAGGTAACTAATTCTGGTGGAAATTTTTCCATGAGCACAATTTTCCATGGGAAAAGGCTGATACTGTGGCAACTTCAGAAAGAAACTTGGCACATTTCTCGCAGAGAAATCACTGCTTCTTTGTAAGTTCAGCCCACCTATGGTATGGAGTCTTGTCAGAGATGTACACATCCTGGTGGGTTTAGCTCTTTGACGTCTTCACCTCTCTACATTTGCTCATGGCCTCCAAGAAGATGCCAGGGATCTGGATAGAGGCCTTTGTTTTTCCAGACGTCAGAGGCTATTCCAAGCTGAGTAAGCAGCCTACTGGTTTCCCATTCTTTTTTGCCTTACCATATGTGCCAGCCCGGCAGTCAAGCAGTGCACTCCATGGCAAGCTCCCTGCCCATCAAGCAATTTGGTTTCTGAGACCCCCAGGCTTTGCTGTTCCCTGCATTGCTTAGGAACAAGAGGAGCTCTTCACTGGCTTCTAGAGCTCATCTGGGACTTTGGGGGTCTCCTTTCCAGATATTTGACTTGCCATGTTCCCTCCTATCTTGAAAAGCATGACAACATGGAGGTAGGAAGCCTGTCTGCCTACAAACCAGGCAGGAGCAACAAGGAGAGCAGAGCATTTATTTTTTTATCTCATGAAGGAGAATTTCCTGGAAATCTTCCTATGTTGGGAAATAAACCCCAAAGTCTGCCCTTTGACATTTTGTCCTTGTTCAAAACAAAGCCTTTTTTACAGTACAGTAACATTTCCCAGGAAGATATTCTCTTTCTGCCAGCACCACGGATGTGGCTATTGGTTAATTTTGTTTCAAATGGGAGCCAGATACACATTCCCTCTCTCTCTGAAGTGTGCACACAAAATAAGGGTGAGGAAAGTGGAGCTAAATGTGACTGCAACTTTGAATTTCTACAGAGTGCTATTCCTTAAGGAAAAAATGCCAAGGATGAGTCCTGGAGTCTCAGGCATTCCAATTGAGGTTTTTTTTTTTTTTCAAAGGCTGGAAGAGTCCTTTTGCAGTGAATGGCAAATTGCAAAAGCAGAGGAGGACAAGCATCTAGAGGAAGGGCTAAAAGAGCATAAAAAGATCAGAATGTCTCTTTATTATGTTACTTTTTAATCCAGACTTTTATGTTAGGAATTTTGCCAAACTGAATATTAATGAAGGGTTTAGGATTTGAGAGAAAGTTTCTGTTGCAACTCATTTTATTTACCCTTTGTATAGAACACACAAAGAAATGGAACATAGAAACAATTATTTTCTGTCACACAGAAGGCCAGTTTTTGGGAGAAGGTTCTTCAGTGAGTGACCTGCTCTTATGGATCCATAATCCTGGAGTCAATATCTTCAGCAAAAAAAAATCCTTTCTGATCTGGTTATAGCTTTTGCTATCATATAGGGCACTGGAAACACCAATTAGACCAGAAGAAATGCCTGAAATTAGTTACTTAACCAGGCTAATTTTCTGAATATCATTTCCTATGCTTCATTCAGAGAAAATACAGAGAGCATATGTTCTCAGTGAATCTTAGAGAAGGCTGCAACTGGAAACTCTTGTATCTTTCACATAATTTGGCAACCTCCTGGAAAGGAACTTGGAAAAAGCACTATGAGAGGAAACCTCACCCTTCTTACAGGTTTCCCTTGGGGACAAAGCTATTTCCCTTCCTAATTACGTATTTTTATAGGTGTCTTCTTAAGTAATGTATTAACTGCATACAATAAATATGAAATGCATAGGGATGTTGCTGGGTGTTACTTCCTGTTGTCATTTACTCACTTTAAAATGTTTTTCCAGTCTGTCTGCCAAAAGACTATGTAGGAAGATGATGGTGAGTGTATACTATGACATATATGAAGGGTGTGCAACTCCATCACCTTAGTGAATGTCCACACTTTGAAGAAAAATGCCTCAAATCTCCAGTCTCTTCCACCCAAATTGTGTTTATCTTTACATCATCCTTGTAGTCTTTATTTTAATCACTGTACATTACATTATTCCGACTGTTCTCAGCATGCAGTTCATGTTAGAAGGTACTTAATCTTCTTAATAAAGAAGATTATTTGTATTAAGGTACCGACTAACAATTTGGAAATTGCAAAAGCATAAAATATTTCTAAAGAATAATAATAAAAGCATGCTGCTATGTCTTAAATGAAACCTGAAATAATAATTTCACAACTATCTTATTACATAACTTGGTTTTCTTAAGCATTTTCATTTAAGCAACTACCATGAAATCAAAAAACTGCAGTGGATAAAAAAGCCTTTGGAAGAATGAACAAAAAAAAGCCCGCATTACTCTATTAGAAGCAGTAGAAGAAGTTAATTTGGCAGGTAATTTTGAAGAAGGTAATTTTGGAAGGTAATTTGCACTTACTGTATCCCAGCTCTACATCATGCTTCACTTGAATATATTCTGCGTTATGACTTCACGGGTGGGAGCAAAGACAATGAATGGGTAAAAGGATACTTACCACCATGTCAGACCACTGATCACAGTGGTTTCAACTAAGGGTGAAAGAAAAGCTCCTTCCAAATGTACTTTTCACAGCCCAGAATCACACATGGTGGAAGTCATTTCATTCATTTTTTTTAGCTTCTATTTCCTTTCTTCAAGATGTCTTTTTACCTACAGTTATGAAGACTGTGTTTTATATTCATTAGGCCAAGCTTGCCCCTGGTGTAACCCAAGCCAAATGTGTGGTGTTGGGCCAAGAACATTTTTAGACTTTGGTCTCCTCCTTTCTGGGATCACTACCACCTGAAACCAGCATCCTCCCTTGAGGCATGGCTTTTGGGTTGGCTAGTCAGCATGCACAGACGTGAGGCAATACTTTCTGTCCAGGGATTGGTAGCTGCCTGTGAGTCCTGTCTACAAATTGGTAAATTGAGATACCTCTGGATGCTGTGGGAGAATAAACTACATACAGACATCTCTCACTTCCAAAATGAAAGCTTAAATGGCAAGTTTAGGGGCAGGTGCTGTGCTGGGAAAGCAAAAAGTGCTTAATCCAGGGATTTTGGCAGGACTCTGAATAGCAGTATGGAAGCAGAACCACAGCTACATTACTATGTGCTGCTACTTTTCACAGCTCATGTTGCAAGTCAGCTCTTTAACATTACAAACTCTGAAACAAATGGGAAGTACTCAACCAGTATTTCAATGAACCCTAAATCTGGGCCTGTATTTAAGCTATAGCTGCCTTTTCTTATCTCCTGTGTCACTGTGGTTTAAAATAATGGAATGTGTTGCAAATCTTTGGCAGTGTGCAAGCTGACTCCCTCTAGGAGGAGAGTTCAGTCTAACTGTCCACATTGCAGTGCCTAAGCAGAAAGTAGCTGGGTGATGGTTGTAGATGATTAGAAGTCTCCTTTCATGTAAAGACTGAGAAATTTTGAATTGACAGGGCTTTAAGACTAGTAACGCTCAGAAATTTGAAATCCTGTCTTATTTTAAAATTAAAACAAGGTGCAAGAAAGTCAGGTTAACTTTTGTCCTTCACTTTTATTGCTATTAATCGCCACATGAGGAGCCTGAAACAATGGGGAAATGCGTACTTAAGATACTTTGCATTTTTCCTCTGGCCTTAAGAAAATTGTATAATTCTTTTCTTCTGTTAATTCAACTGCTCACAAAAACACTATGCAATAGTATCGAAGCTCCCTGTGCTTGACACAGATAATGAGAGAAACAGCAGCTGGAGACTCCAGTAGGTCTCCTTGAATGGCTGGTATTGCATTGGGACTGCACTGCAGCCTTTACAAGAGAACTGCATAAAGATCAGAAAATGTTTTCTTGAAGAATAAAGTGTTAATACTTTTTTTCTTTTTCCTGTCCCTTTCTAAATTATGTGAATTCTGCGAGTCTGAATCAACACAGCCAAACAGCAGCATTTGGTGCTACTTTAATACAAGGTTTTTGAAGGGAAGAAAAGTTAAGAGATTTAACTCCTCTCAATTCTATCGGTGCAAATGAGGAACAGCTCTTTGAGAACGAATGCGGAGATGTCATGGGTTCAGCAGCAGCAGTCATTTTTCTTTAAGTAGTAGTTGGTGTAGCACTTTTTTGGATTTTCGGCTTGGGAACAGTGCTGATAACACCAGTGTTTATAGTTATTGCTTGGAGTGTTTAGGCTGGCCAAGGACTTTCTGAGTTTCA
>JASSUY010039655.1:0-34820 GCA_032466535.1 Forpus xanthops | reverse complement strand
ACCTGATTGCTAAAACCCCTGGTGTGCGACTTAGGTGGAGTGCTGACTCCCCGCGCACCCAGCGCTGCTTGCTTATCTCTCATCTACGAGCACAATAAAGAAATTGGCTATTAATGTCGGTGCTGACGTTGGGTTTTTTTTATGACTAAATTGGCACTTATAACATTAGCAACTACAGAGAAAAGGAAATTACTAAGATAAGCTTTACCAGAACAACCTGGTGGTTACTGAGACGACAACGATCCTAAAACAAAGTGATGGTCCGAAAGCCCATTACCACATTCTTGTGTGCATACGGGAGGCATTCTCTAAAAGTACGATGCAGTGTATGTAACCTAACAAATATGTATGTTTAACAACAACATGCTCGGAGGAGTGATCCACCATGTCTCCTGGCACTGCAATAAAGAATACCTGCTTGTCAACTTAAAACTCTGTTGGTGAGTTTCTGGAGATTTCTCTGAATCAGCTGTAACTCAGAAATCAGAAAGCACACCTGCATTTTCCCATCCCTGTCAGATACACACACCAGTGATCCTACTGATGGCATGCACAGCACAGCCATCACATGTACAACATGGTGCTTGCTTGGGCACTGTCAGTCTGACATGGGACTTGGTCCAACATCTGCTTCGGAGTGGACAATGTGGCCATTGGGTGGTCCACCTGCTGCCGTATTTTTAATAAAACACGTACTGTCAAAATACAACAAAGCCAGATAACAAATATTGATAGCCATGGCTAATGGCTAATGCAAACATGTTTGTTGCCAAGGTTGTGAGTCACCTTTTCCACAGTATGCCCTTCCTTGATGCTATGGTCAAGTGGCAGGCTGAGGGCTAAATCCAGGTAGTGAGGAGACAGTGCAGAATCACAGAATATCAGATTGAAGGGACCTCAAGTTTCATCTGGCCCAGCCTTTCTAGGCAAAACATGGCCAAGACTAGATGTCCCAGCATCCTGTCCAACTGAATCTTAAAAGTGTCTCGTGTTAGGGAACCAAACAGTTCCCTGGTGAAATTATTCCAGTGGTGGATTGTTCTCATTGTGAAAAACTTTCCTCGTGTGTCCAGTTGGAATCTCCCCAGCAGCAACGAGCCCACTACCACTTGTCTCTCCCATATGATCTACCCATCAGTGCTGAGGAGGGCAGGGGAGGGCAGAGAGGGAAAGAGGAACCACTCAGCTGGCTCAGAGCTGCACCACGGGCCTGGAGCTCAGGCAGCACAACCTTCCTAAGCCTGGAAGGAGAAAGGAGTGGCTGGGGGAGCTGTAGCTGTGCTTCCAGACTTCAACGCTTTTTCCCTCTTGATACCAACTCTGAGGCAGTTGTGTACTTACCCTTTACATTACAGAGATCTAGAAGGGAAAGAAGCTAGCCAGAGACCTCTGAAAAAGTCCTGGAGACAGAAGTGGGGACAGAAGAGGGCACTCCTCCCTGTTCTGTGAGCTACCAAGGGCAAAGCCCGTAGGAAAAACTGCTGGTTATGCTGGTAGCCTCTGAAGTGCACACAGCCATCTCCAACTACTGCCATATATTGCTTGAAACTCTGAACTACAGCCCCAGTTGCAACATCCCAGTCGTTTGCAACCAGGTATTCTCATTTAGAAGCTCCTGTGGGACATTTTGCCACTTCTTCTTCCCTCCTCTTCCACAACAAGTGGGAAGATACAATTTTCTTCATACTCGGACTCCAGAAAGCACACAAACAAACACAAATTATAATGCCCACCTTCTTTCCCAGTGCCTAGGGAAAATATTCTTCCCTATACCCATCTATCACTTAATCTTCTTGTGCCCCTTAAAAAGCCCCAGAGATGCCAGATCTATAGAGGAATTTTTTTACTGCGTGGAACAATAAACCATTACCTCTCTGGAGGTCATTACAGGACAAGAAGAAGTCCCAGAGCCAGCCATAAAACACATCAGTATCATCAGATATGTGCAATATATATTCTGTCCAGGAGATGGGAGTATGTACATCTGAAATATTTATATTACAGCAAAAGCGGTAATCACAGTCAAATTGTAATCTAGTATTTTAGAAGTAAATATGCAAAAGTAGTTTTTCTACCAGTTGCAGGAAAACAAAGCTGTGCTAAGATAAAAGTTATGTATGCATAGAGGGGATGTTTGCATAGACACTGAACTCTGCTGAAATGCTGGTATAGCACAGCAGGTGCATGTATTTGTGGGTAACAATTAATGGAAGTGTGTGATCCTGTCTAATGCAGTGTGTTAATGTGAACTCAGTGTTCATGTGGGTTCTCTGCACACTGCTGGCTCTATCCCACCTGTTCCACCTCTCTGTCCAGATTAGTACAAGGAGTAACTATTTTTTTAACTTTTGTATTTCCTCTTGGAATTATGAGTCCATTTTGCACCCTCTAGTTTAAATGTCAGCATATAGCCACAGGGCATGACATGTTGAAAGCAAAGGATTGCAGTCCTGTGCTAAGAGTGTACTTCTAGTGCACTTCAGGGTGGTGAGTGGGGTAACAACAGGGTGCTAGGCAATGAGGAGATGCCAGACGCAGTTCAAGAGCCTGCCTGGGCTGTTAGAGGGATGAGGTGGTGTCAGTGCAAACACTGGCTTAGCAGCCAGCCCCAGCAGAGGAACTTGGTCCTCTCAGGATTTGCTTATGTTATAAACACCGTAACATGCTGTCTGTAAACTTGGATTTGGGGAGAGAAAGAATACATACAAGCTGTCACATCACATTCAAGAATTTGGATGCTTCATCTCACAGACTTTTTTCATCATGAAACTATATCAGTTCCCTGATTTCCAATGCTGTGTTGATCCAAGATGCTACATGAATCATGTGAGTCTCTAAATCAGGGACCAGCCTGCTGTTCTGGGCAGTCCATTCTGACTCACCATTTTGATGCATATATTTAAAAATCCTTTGGTTGTAGCTACAGCCCTCTGTGCTCTCCGTTCATTTCCTTCACTGCTTCTGACTGTCTCCCCTTTCCACGGTGGCAGCCTTCCTCTTTTTTCCCTTTATGATCAAAACAGCAACTGAACTTGGGTGTTTTTCCGGAAGAGTGGTACTACAGTGAGAATATAATGGTTCACTGTGTCTCAGCCACTCTCCTCCTGTTTCTTTTTTTGCTCTGTTTCACTCCTTGTCTCTTGCTGTGGTAATCTTCACCTTCACTCTGGCAGCCAAACTCCATCTTTTCTTCAAAATGCCAGACTCCAGTGATAGCTTTAGTGCCATGTTGTAAACTGGAAATTCAGGAACTCAGTAGTTCAGATGAGCATATACAGTGAGGTAGCCAGGTAGACAGGCAAAATTGTCAGGTATTAAAAACTCCCAAGAGAAGTCCACAACAATGCTAAACTCTGAACAGCCAGTTCTGAATTTCAGTTCTGAACAATCTTTTCCTCTGGCATCCATTTCTAGAAAACAAAGCACAGGCATGTGCTATGGTTTCATTTCCAGTGTCACAAGATATCATTTTCTTTCCAAAAGAGATGATTGCTCGGTCTTGTGTAACACTGAGTTGGAAGCCTTCTTGCAACTAACACCAGTGCACAATTTCACACTACTCTTCCTAAAAATTATCTGGTTAATTTCCTAGTCATACAGTCTAAAACAAGGTTATTCATCATAAATATGGGAGACAAGGATATTTTTACCAGTCTCTGTATCCGCAGAAGTCCTGCTCATCAGCCCAGAGAGGTGAGATGTGTATTTCCAAGCACCTCCAGGTAATGGTTCAGAGCAGCTAACTGCATGCTGTTACTCAGGAGAGCAAGATGTGTGTGTTGAGTTTCAAATGCCTGGAGAAATTACGGTGAGATCATTCTAGGGTCTCAGAAAAAGGACAAGCTATGATGGCATCTCAGTTTGAAAATAAGAAAGGTTTTGATGTCATGATAACTGAACAAAACAGTTTGCAGGTTTTTGTTTCCTTCCACAGATTCTGCACTGGATTCTCAAAGGATGTGGTTACCAGGTGGTTAAATTAGATCCATTTTAAACACTTTCCAAATACCTATGTGCAACCACTATGACTTCTGGCAAAACAAATAGTAATATAATGCAAATAAGTACCAGCTAAGTGATTTCTGGATTGTAATGCAAAAGTATTTCTAAGATCTCTACAAATACACAGAACAATAATATGGGATATGTATTACCACTTGTACTGAGCACTGCAGAATGTCCTGGATGACCAGGAAGGAAGCTGCTCTTAACACAATTGTTGTTAATGTGTTTTTATCTTGTGGACATAAGCGATGGATGTAGATTCTGTTGGTAGTCTTTGTGGAGGACTAGTATTCCAAGGCTTGAATTCTACATATGATTTGGTTCTGAAAGGAAAGTTACTTTTTTTTTCTTTAAGTTGATGCATACATGACATCAACAAGAAAGGCTGGTATGCTTTAAAAAAAAAAGAGATTTTTGGTACAGTTGGAAAACTTACTGTGACAGGCTGGGAACAAGTCCTTGTTGAAATGTTAACAAGTATTTATAGCTCTGCTGGTTTTGGCTGGAGTAGGGTTAATTTTCTTCCTAGTAGGTCATATGAGGCTGTGTTTTTTATTTGTGATGGAAACAGTGCTGATAAGTCAGAGATGTTTTCATTACTGCTGAGCAGTCCTTACAGGATGTCAAGACCTCACCCTCCCGCCACTAACGAATAGGCTGGGGGTACACAAAGAGAAGGGAGGAGGGGACACAGCTGGGACAGCTGATCCCAAATAGCCACAGTGATATTCCATACTATGTGTTCAAGCTCAGCATATAAAGCTGGAGGGAAGAAGAAGAAAGAAGGGACGTTCGAAGTGATGGTGTTTGTCTTCCCAAGTAACTCTTGTGATGGAGCCCTGCTCTCCTGAGGATGGCTGAACACCTGCCTGACCATGGGAAAGGCAATAGAAATGATCAGAGGGATGGAGGACCTCTCCTATGAGGAAAGGCTGCAGAATTGTTCAGCCTGGAGAAGAGAAGGCTCTGGGGAGAACTTATTGCAGCTTTTCAGTTCTTAATAGGGGTCTATTAAAAAGATAGGAAAAGATTTTTAGGAGGACCTCTAGCAATAGGAGAAGGGGTAACAGTTTTAAACTAAAAGAGGAGAGATTCAGGCTGGATATTAAGAAAATATTCTTTACATTGAGGGTGGTAAAACACTGGAACAGGTTGCTCAGAGAAGTTGATGGTACCCCATCCCTAGAAATGTTCAAGATTAGGTTGGATGGGGCTCTGGGCAACCTGATCTAGATGAAGATGTCTCTGTAAATTGCAGGGGCATTGGACTAGATAACCTTCGAAGGTCCCTTCCAGCCCAAACTATTCTATGATTATCAGTTGTGAATGAGCTCCTCGCTTTTGCTTTGCTTTACTGTCTATCTCAAGCATGAGTTTTCTGATTCTCTTCCCCCATCTCACCTGGGGAGAGTGAGCAAGCACCTGCATGGGGCTCTTGCCTGCTGGAGTTAAACTATGACAATAACTTGCGGAGAACATATGAAGAATTAACAAACATGTCACATCAACCAGTTTCTTCTGGCAATAATGACCAATCATAAGTAATCTGTATGCACACATAGGGAGATCATAGCCGTTCTTATTACTAGAGCCGTAGCTCATTCTGATCATAGTGCATCACTAGTACTTCCCACATTTCAGCCTTCTACTGCATGCACTGACTTTGTGGAAATCTGACTCCATAGGCTTTACTGGATTACTCATTACTTACAGGAAGTTATTAATGAGAAGACGACTAGGTTCTGAAAGTGGTTGGAATCTGTTGAGTGAGAGTCTAGACTGAAAAGAGCAAGTAGTTGGAGTGAAAACTATTTCACCTCCTGAACATAATTGACTGTTCCAGCTGCAGTAGTGAAAGCTTTATTCGCTTGCCACAGTTTTAATCCCTCTGTACAAGTTTCTCTTATTCAGACTATTTACATGTCATGCTTTACATAGATCACCTTTTTCTCATTATCCGTTTGTGAAATCAGGGTGACTTACAAGTGCTCTTCCTCTTTTTTGGGGGGAATGGGGGTGAAAAAGAGCTGTTCAAATGGATTTACATTTGTCTTTTTTTCTGGAGGCAGCCAGGAAAAGATTAACATAGTTCTTATGAATTTTTCAACTTCGCAGCCATAAGATATTCCATACACAGTATGTTGTCAAAATAGACTTCAGCAAAGGAAAGTGTGTCTGTTTTCTTTGTGGCTATTACATTTTTTTTTTGTTTCCTAATCTTGTGATAAGAAAGTTATTCTGCTTTTTCCTGTCACATGGAGTGTGGGATTCTAAAGTTAGGTACATGGCAACATTCGGTCTGAGGCTTCTTATTGTGCATCTTAATATTGTAACTGGTGACTAGATGGAATAAGGACGGCCTAGTTAAAATAGTGCCTTTAAGAATTACTGTGTTTTTTTTTTTTCCTTCAAGCAATGGGTGGTCTGCATTTTACTACATTTCAAAGAGTTCCCCAGCTCATGTCTTGTTTCCTTTCTCACTTTTCTACCCTCCCAGTAGAAAGTCATGCTAAATGCATTGATTGCATCACTTTTTCCTCGGCTCTAGCCTGAATTTACTTCTGGACAGTTTATAGCTAGTAATTCTATATGACAGCTTTGTCATTCAGGTCCTCTGTTACCATTTTATGGAACCTGTGACTTGCCAGACTGTGTGGATGATCAGTGATCTTGCTTGGTCTGCCACTCCTAAGAACCATGGAATAGCTTGGGATGGAAGAAACCTTAAAGCTCATCCAGTTCCAACCCCCGCTGCCATGGGCTGGGACACTATCCTAGGGCAGGTTGCTCGAAGCTCTATCCAACTTGTGCTTGAACACTGCCAGGGATGGGGCAACCCAGCTTCTCAGGGCAACCTGCTCCAGTGCCTCACCACTCTCACAGTAAAGAACTTCTTTCAAATAGCTAATCTAAATCTCCCCTCTTTCAGTTCAAAGCCATTTCCCCTTGTCCTAGTCCTACATGCCTTTGTAAAAAGTTCCTCTCCGGATTTCTTGTAGGCCCCCTTTAGGCACTGAAAGCCACAAGCCCTGTTCCCTCAGCCTGTCTGCATAGGAATGGTGCTCCAGCCATTACCATCTTCTCGGCCTCCTCTGCACTTGCTCCCACAGGCCCACGTTCTAGTTACGCTGTGGAAGAAGCCACCAGGCATTCCCTCACCAGACGTGCAGTGTTCCTGTGAGCCAGCAGGTCACTGCCTCCTACAGCCGATCGCATGCTACAGCCTCGGGTGCGCTCCCCGCCGTAGCCGACAACCCTCGCTGGCCTCAGGCCACGGCCGCGATGGCTCCCGGCGGGGCTGTCGGTGTGGCGGTTCGAGCATGCTCAGTGGCGGTGGCCTGTGCGCCGGTCCCTGAGCGCTGCCCCCGGTCCCTGTGCGCTGCCCGAGGGGGCGGCAAGGAGGTGCTGCTCCGCGCCGGCCATTGCGGGCACAGCGTTCCTTCGCCATGGGCAGCCGGGAGGCGGAGGGCGCGGACAGCGAGGAGGCCGCAGGTGTGGAACGTGGGGCGGAGAGGGGCTGCTGAAGGGGATGGGTGCCGCTGAGCCCCGCAGTGCCGCTGTCACCGTGTGGGACAGGGGCTGCCGGTGCGGCCGGGGCTGCCCTCCTGCGTGTGGGGAGCGGCATGTCGGGACGGCTTCACCCGGGGCCGCGGGGCTGAGCTTCGGCGCGGGTGTTACCTTTCAAACCTGGTTCGCAAATCGTGTTTCCCTCTGTCAGCTTGTAACACCTTTCCGTTTTCATTTTCATGTTCCTTGGTACAAGATGGCATGCCAGGAGCCCTTGGTGGGGAATCGAGAGGGCTTACCAGGGAGCAGCTGTTTACAATGGCAGCGACAGCTTCTATAAACTTCAGCTCAATGATATGCTATTCAATCCTGGGACCCTTCTTCCCTTCGGAGGTAAATGCTGTTCTTTAGATAGTTTTTTTTTAATACATTTTGCTGCATACTGGGGCTTTTGAAAGGTTCCTTTGCACCGTGAGACTTGATGTCTCTCTGTGAGTCTGGGTTAGGCTTTTTCGGTTGTAGGAATTCATAACCTGGCCTGATGCTGGCTAAAATAGATTTGGGTATATATAACAGTGAGTTGGATCTTGTCCATGGACTGATTTCACCTTCCTAGGGCTGCAAAGGAGACAGCAAATTGATGATATGAAATACAAGTTGAAGTGGATGCTTGGATAAGTGAAATAGTTTTTTGCCCAGAGCTGGATAGCAGTTTGATGGTACAGCTAAGATTAAAACTCTGCCCGTGCCCTGACTTGCATTTCAGTGTTCTAGCCACTCAGTGACCTTTTATTTATAGCTACCTCTCTGTTAACTCGTGCTGGACCATCATTCACTGTTAAATTCCTGACCTAGCAGCTGGGGGGGTGGGAGTTGGGGACAGGAGGGGGAATAATTTCTGCTTATGTTGAGCGAAGACAATGTTTAAATGTAGGATGAAAAAAAATGGTCACAGTGCCTTCGTGGCAGATGTCCGTTTCTGTCATGACCAAGTTGTTCCCAAGTGTTAACAAAAAATAATGTTATTTTTGCTCCAAATCATCCTGTACTGCTTGTATGCAAGTAAGTGTATTTTGCTAGTTGGATAAGTAAAACGATTGCCTGCTGCTTGTTAGGGATAGGCATGGTACAGTGAAGATAACAGGTATCTCTGTTCACTGCCCCTCTCATCATGCAAGGGATTAAGGCTTTGCAGCGGGCTCCCTTGCACACCAGCTGAAGCCACCTATGAAAGATATGGTTACCTGTTCAATAGTTCAGCAAACAGCACTGTGTTCCCCTTCTTTGAGGAATGAGCATTGCTTTTCCCTTGATTACATATAGCTTAAATAGAAATTGAGGATGTCTTTAAATTGTTGTTTCCCTGTGAGTTCCTACTGCTTTTGAGAAAAGAAATTACTTTGTAACTGCACTAACAGAAAATTAAAAAAAAAAAATAATAAGTGTACAAGGCCTGAGTGTTATTCACCTCAAGAATTTGCCTCCATCTTTACACCGTTATGATCTTTTTTGCAGGCAGAAAAAAAAGGTGCCAGTAACACCATTGTTGGCCTGATTTTTGGATGTTTTGCTTTGGTCAATTTCTTGTCTTCTTTAATCTTAGGAAATTATGTAAGTATAATTGGGGCTGTAACTTATTTCTGTGATGGCACAGGTTGGTACTTGAAGACACTTCTCTAAGGCTGAAAAAAGAGATGTCTCTTCGGTAGCAGTCCTACAGATTTGTGCCTGCAGTGACTGGAGCCTGGCCAGTCAGTCTGAATCTGCGCTAAGTCTTGTCAGTGCGACTTCTACAGTTCTCATGGGTAGTGAGACATGGGGTGGTGGACATGTAGTGCTTCTGTTTCTCTGCTTAACTGTTCTGTTTGCTTCAGAGTAATCTGATCAGTTCTCCTTTTCTATTATTATATTGTTGGGTTTTGGCTTAGTTTTTTGGTTTTGTTTTGTTTTTTTTTTCTTTTCTTTTGATATGTTGTCTTTTTCTTAACATTTCCTCCTACTGTGACTCTGCTGTTTAACTGAGTTTTCCTTTCCATTCCATTGTACAGCCATATGAGCTAAATGTCTCCAGTTCTTGCAACTTGAGTTTTCCTACAGATTCAGAATATTTCTCATGATGGAGAAATTACAAAAAAAATTATACAACAGCTTGTTTGTTTATATGCTGGAGCACTGCTTTCTGTGCATTTTTGGCTAGGATCATACCTTAAGTTGTGGCTGATGTGGTGTCACAGTCTTTTCTTTCTCTGCTAATCCCATGTTGAATGTTTTCCTTGATGGTGAGGTGGCTTATCAAGGTGTCACACAGGTGCCATTGGTAAGTCCAGCCTCAGTGCTTCTAATAGCATTCAACTATGGCACAACTCTGACCCAAGTGCTTTGCAGGTGAGAGAGTGAGCATACCATCCTTATTGCAGACAGATGAAGTGAGCAGCAATAGAGGCGGACAGTCCAGCAATCAGAAACCCTGAGGGTTTCAGTGAAACCTGGCAAAATATGGGCTTTAGTAATAATGACTGAAACTTGGGGACATTGTCCAGGCCTGAACAAGAAGAGTCTGAAATAGCTGCTGTCCTTAAGGGAAGTTGCAGCAGGCAATTAGAGGCTCAGATATACTTTGTTTTGGAATTGAGTTAGCTTTACAGCATACCTTTTGTTGCCTTTCATTCTCGCAATGGAGTCTGAAATGAAGGAAGGTGTGAGGTCCTTTCCATGGTAATGAATGGGAAAGCCTGAAGCTACTGGGCTTCCTCTGTCAAAGCTTTGTGCTATTAAAAGTTATGCTAAATTTTCTTTAAAATTGGCTTCCATTTACTCTCCTAAGCTATATACATGAAAGGTATTGCCAACTTGGCATTACAGATGGTGCTGGAGAGGAGATGTATTACTTTATTTTCAATTGGTAATGCTACTGTGTCCTGCTGCTCTGCAGAAGCTGCAGCACTGTGCTATGAAACAGTTAACTGCACGATTGTCTTACTATTCTGAAAACTGGGTTAAGTCACATAACCCTTCAGAGTGTTTTTAGGTTCAGTATTGCATGAAGGCACAGTGGTAGGAGCAGTATCTCCAGAACTTTTAGTTGCACAAGCTCTAAAGTGCCCGTAATGTTTTGATTTCTTAACGGTAACTTACTTTGAAAAAATGTTGATCTAGGCTTGAGATAATGACGCATAAAAGTGGCATTTAATTTACAGATTACGCATATTGGAGCAAAATTCATGTTTTTGGCAGGGATGTTTGTCTCAGGATGTGTGACCATTCTGTTTGGGTAAGTAATTTTTGTTGGTTGTTTTTGTTGTGTTTATCTTCTAATAATTTTCATCCATCTGAAAAGATGGACACAAAACAGAACTGGAAACTCTTGTGCATCTTTTGGGTATTGGTTAGGTCACCTAACTTTTTGCATCTTTACTTTTTCTCTACCCCTTATAAAGCAAAATTTCAGTAGGTTTCAAAGCCTGTTTACTAATTTTAAAGCAAAGGAGGAAGATTCTATGTGTTTAAGTAAATAATACAGTTCATAAGCAGTAAGAAGTCTGTAGAAGTGCAGCAATAAGGGAACTGCCTATGCATAATGTTTTAATTACTCTTTTCTTAAAAATATTGAGTGCAAATAAGAAGCTTTTCCTGGCAGGCAGAGAGGCTAAGCCACTCATTTTAGCAAAATAAAAGTTTTTTTAACAATGAGGAAGCTCTTTTTAGGTAGTTGAATCTCATTGCGTCAGACTCCTTTCACAGTTGCTTGGAAAAGTTGTGACGTACAGCAGAAGATGGCATTTGTATTTTTCATAGGTTAGGTTTTTTGTGCTATTTTCACCACCAAAGAAAGGGGGAAGGAGAAAGTTGCCAGAAATAGTTTGGTAGAGTTTTAATTACTTCACTGATGTGATTCAAAAAGATGTGGCAATAGATGTGTCCTTTAATGAATACTGAATGATGCTTCAGGGCCTTTAGGAGATGACTTGTTGCATCCTGAGAGACTGGCATTTATTGTTATGTGTTTTCTTCTTTTTTTTTCAGAATGCTGGACAAGGTGCCAAGTGGACCAGTGTTCATTGGTTTATGCTTTTTAGTAAGAGCAATGGATGCAGTAGGTTTTGCAGCAGCGATGACAGCATCATTTTCAATAGTTGCAAAGGCATTTCCCAATAATATAGCTACTGTCCTGGTAAGTGCAAAAAACAGTGTTAGAGCCAAGTACCAACAATATGATAAATTGCCAGTAGGAAGCCTAAAACTACGAGGTGAAAATCTGCTGTCTTATATGCAGGCATATTTGAAATCATAACATAATGTTTGGTTTTAATTGAAAATTCAGGATGGGGCATCTTACAACTTCTTTGCGCAACCTATTTCAGTGCCTCCGCACTTTCACAGTAAAGAATTTCTTCCTTATATCTAACCTAAATTTCTCCTTGTGTAAGTTTAAACCCATTACCCCTAGTCATATTGCTACAGTCCTTGATGAGTCCCTCTCTGACATCCTAGTAAGCCCCCTTCAGATGCTATGAGGTGTCTACACAGCCTTCTCTTCTCCAGGCTGGATAGCCCTGATTTTCTTAGTTGTTAGATTAGATCAAGCAAAGTGCATCCTAGGGTAAAATCATAAAGCCCAAAGGAATGGATGAGGGGTTTTTAGCCTTGCTTTCCATTGCCTTTCTTGATAGTGCTAGATACTAAAAAGCACTTTTCCTCTCCTTATCCTTTTGGTACCAGTTTTCAGCCCATCTTTTACCCATTGGGTACCCTAGAGAATATATGGGGAAGTTACTAAGTGTAGATATGTCAGTCCTGAAGTGGGAAGTTCAGCATCTGTCAACATGATCCCTCTGTTGCAAGAGGTGTGATCTATAGAACATAAACAATATCACTTTTCTTACAATATCAGGTTTACATTTCCCTGATCTGTAATAATTCAATGCCTCAATTCCCCTGCATCCCAATAATTCATTAACATAAAAAGGCTAAATGATGTACAACCTGTTTTGAACTGCTGCCTCACTAATAATAAGTATTTTTTTATGGCTGGTGAGCAAAAAAAAAAAAAAAAGGCATTATTTGGATGCAGTTATGTTAACTGATGCTCATTACATGTGTTGAAGTATACCAAAATGTCTCAAAATCTAGAAACTTTGAAGACTTACTGGTCATATGTTGTTACTAGTTATTTCCTTTGCTAGGAAAGGAAAAGGCTGCTACCTGAGGCTGACCTAGGGTAAAGAACCTTGCTGTTGCTGATTGTGCCTGCTATCAGGCCATTTCACCACTGACTTGTAACAGTAAAATTAAAGATGAGGACTAATCCTTATACTGTGTTTCTGGGTTCCAGAAGTTAGCAAAACTTTGACTGTAAGCAGTTTCTACCACCAGATCTTACTGATGATTTAAGCATTGATTAATCAAATGTTGAGGCAGATGTTGACAGTGGCAGCTATGGTGGTATAGCACAAGATTTAAGTGTAACTGTATTATTGGACTTCTAAAACTCAGTATCTTATAAAAGATGCCAGATTATTAAATTATGGCCAAAATAACTTGAGTTAACACATTGCAATTTCACTGTTATTTCCTACTCCTAGCCAGTGAATCCAGTTATGTAAATAAAGCTTTAACTTGCCACATGTACACTTGTGTATCTCATTATCCCATGAGACAATGACTCATCTAGAAAGGCTTGTTTGGGTCCTCCCCCTCAGGCTGGTATGTAACAGCAGGTTGGAGAGATGGTCACTTCAGCCCAAATTGTCCTACAGATGCTTTCTGTCACTAGTGTTTTTCTTGCCTCAGGACTGGGATCTGTTGGATGGCAGCAGAGTGGGTAATGCTGCAGTGCAGGTGGTTCCTCGTAGTGAAACAAAGAGGGACTGGGTGTCCTACTTTGTTGGGGACAACACAATGTTGTCTGTCCCACTTTGTGAAGGTCACTGTTAGGTGTTAATCCTCCTCGGTCATGCAGTGCTTTTTTCTTTTCACTAGCCTGATTATATTTTGCTGCTCCTCAGAAAAATGGCTTGCTTTTTATTGTTACCTCAGTTTCTCAGCATACAGAATTTTTCTTGCTTTCTTTTTTATCCTTTAGGGCAGCCTTGAAATTTTTACAGGACTCGGACTGGTACTGGGCCCACCTTTAGGTGGCTTTTTGTATCAATCATTTGGTTATGAAGTCCCTTTCATTACGGTGGGATGCGTAGTGTTGGTCTTGGTGCCTGTGAATATGTGCGTACTATCAAAATATGGTAAGCATCCTTCTTCCTGCCTCCTTCACTCACCTTAATTTCTCATATTCTTAACAGTCCTTTAAAAAAAATACTTCTGAAGTGTGATCCAACTCAGATAATAAAGCTGCAGATGGGATCTTGATCAGGCTCATGTTTTAATGCTAAGATAAATTAATTTGTGCAGATTACCTGGAATGAATCCAACACCTCATGCCCATCCCTGCAAACACTAAGGAATCTGTGTGGGAGTGAGCTGAGATATACTTTTGTTTTCTCCATAGCTTCAGAGCTTGTAAAGGATCAGTTCTGTCTGCTTGGTATCAGCTGGTCACTGCAGATATTTGAAGAAAAGCTGGAGATAGGTTTTGCCTAAAACAAGAGAACTCGAAATATTTGAATGGTTAAGAGTGGGGAAAACCAGAATTACTGGAAGATTAAAAGGGGCTTATTTGTACTGACTGATACAGGATTTCAGTAACGTGAAAGAATATTAAAGTTAATGCATGAGGGATTTAACTGAAGTGCTGGAGGTGATATAAATCATATCCTAAGTATGATATGATATGTATCCTATCGATCATGTAATATTACTAGCCAATTTGAAAATATGCTAAATGAATGTTAACTCTGAGCTGGTGGATGCTAATGAGTGAACTTCTAGTTCTATCTATGCTTTGAGACCACATTCAACTAATAAAGCACCAACCACATCAGGAAAGGAGCCTGACTTAGAAATTACATCTAACCATGACAACTGAAAGAACCTTCCTGTCTGTAGCACAAATTGAACATGTAAGAGACCCAAATGACTAGACAGATTTCAACTGATAAATAGCAGTCCTTTTCCTTTCAAAGAGTGTTTCTGATTGGACATGAATGGTTCATGCATGCGTGCATGTTACGTTAAGGTGAGATGTATCCATGAGATTTTCATTATATAAGGACTAGCAGAGAAGTAATTGTATTTTCACGTAGTTGAAATAGTACATGTTTTTTGTTCTTCGGGGATTTGCAGTGTTGGAATCTAAACTGTACTTATTTTACTTACCTATCAAATTTGAGGTTTCAGTGTAAAAAATAGTATAACACATAATAGTCTACTCTTGACTTCTATTTGTTAGGTAATGAGTAATAAAAAGAAGAGAAATACTGACTTATTTTTTCAAGCAAGAAGATAAATCACAAGCTTATGCTTCCTAAAATAATAGTCTCCTATTTCTCTTGAAACAGATTCAGTCCCTAGCAAGGACTCCTTTTGGAAGCTCATTCTTCTGCCAAAAGTCTTACTACTCTGTCTCACTGTATTTTCTCTAAGTGCATGCTTGGGCTTTTTGGATCCCACAATGTCTCTATTTATCCTAAAGAAGGTAAGTCCTGTTAATGTGCAGGGAGGTCTTGCTAAATAGTAGATAACTGTTTATAAATGTGGTTTACGTATCCTAAACAAAATTAAGCCATATCCAGTTGCGCTTCTGTAATTAACTGTTAACAATATGATTTCCAAATAAAGTGATTTCCACAGTACTGACAAATCACAATTCCACTTACACCATCTGTTGCCACTGGATCTTCGTAACTTGGAGAATGAGGAAATATAAGGCCTTCAAAAATGTGCTTTTCCCACTTAATTGGCTTTTGAGTGCAGAGAACCTTCTCTGAATGGGGAATAGCAGCTGGTCTGCTTTTTCCTCCTTTCTGAAATCAAACTGTAAAACTGTAGCAGTCACTGACCGTGTTCTGTCTCTTGATAGGGACATTTTCCTTTGGGGATGTGATGTCACAGCTCTGCCTTGTCTGGCAGGTATGCTAAAATTAAATTGATTGCAACTATGTAGTCTACCAGCTGACTTCTTCACTCACTTATTAAAAGGGCAAATGTAATTTTATTTATTTATTTTTAATGTATTTTACTATTTATTTACTTGTTTCCTACTTGATTGTATTTATTTATTTTCCCAATGGTGTTTGAGATACTGAATTTGAAGTAAACAGTTTAAAATTCTGTTCCTGTGTGAAACTGACCAGTGCTTTTTGAGTGGTTTATTTGTTATTTGTTTTTCCAGGGAATAGCATTTCACAGGCAGTTGTGATCCTTTTTTTTTTTGTCTGTCTGATCCAGTACTTAGAGCACTCATCCAGGGTGGAGGAGACTTGATACTAGCCTCTTCCATCAGTGGATATATGAATGTACGTCTTCCATCACCCAAGAGGGATCTGTAATTTTGCCACTATAGAATATCGTGCAATTGTGTGGCTCTTCTGCTTTCCCTATGCTCTGTGGCAACAGATATTTGCTGTGAAAGGGCCGTAGCCTTCTTGTCAGGAGTTCTAACCACTAAATTAGAGTTAGTATTATGTGCTTGCATATGGCAAGGAAATAGTGAATATTTATGTAGCCCATGCCACACGAAACACCTTCAAATACCTTCTAACTGGTAGTTAAAAGAACGCAAATGAGAGATTAATGTGCTTTTGTTCCATTACACATTTTGTCTCAATACAGAATTATGGCTCTGCATTAGGAAAATGTAGACCTCAGGGTGTGTGTGAAAAACCTGTTAATTTTTATCATAAAAATCCTCCTTTGGTTGAAAAGCCAGAGTTGTGTCTTCCAGCACTACTTGCTTTTAAAATGCACTGATCAGTATTAGATGATTATAATTATGCTTTCCTAAGTGGAAATAAAACTGAAGATTGTAGGGATAAAGAGTAAATCGATCTAAATTTCAGTGTCTGAAGTATCTGTTTGAAATGCACCAGATAATGCTAGAATTCAATGTGCTGGTGTGTTTCCTCCTGAGATTATTTAGGCTTTATGTGAGTTAGGTATTTTTTACTCTCTGGTTAGAACTGGAAGGAAATGACTTCTGCTGCTGACTTCAATTACTTGAAAAAACTCTGTATGTTATCAGTAAAATACTTACAATCATGCATTTCAGTATTTTGACCTAAAATGTAATTCTTAAATTGTCTTTTAAGGAAGTCAGCATATATGGTTTGATATTTTGGGTTTTGTTTTATTTGTCTTCCTTTCCATAGTTCAAACTCCCAGCTGGCTATGTAGGCTTGGTGTTCCTTGGCTTGGCACTCTCCTATTCCCTGTCTTCTCCCCTCCTCGGACTTCTAAGTGACAAACTGCCAGTGAGTACTGAGCCTGCTGTTTGTGGAGGGGTAGTAAAGCGCTCTGTGCATTTAGTTAAACTGGATCGTTTCCCATTTTGAAGCAGTGGATGAACACCTGGTCCTATAAAGGAATGTCTTTTAGGACCTTGCATGAGCACTGAATACTCTTCACTTGAAGGTCTCTTTTGCAAGATCCACATAATACAAGAATATACAAAATAGTAAAAAATGTTGGACAATAATTCTGTAGTTGAGGTGTGTTGAGCTTTTCCAGTGGCCTAAACACAATCTATTTCCAGCCAATGTGAAATGGAAAGTAGGAGATTATGTTCCACTTATCCATGCTTTTGACCAGATCTAATTTTATCAGCTTCTAAAGCTGAGTAAAGATGCTCTGCTTAGCTGTATTGACCTCTTAAAAAGTGTAGCATCCTAATTAGATCAGCACACCAACTGGCTATGGTCTTCTAGTTACTAACTGCACCATAGAAAGACACTTTGACAGTGATATACCTAAAAATACGTGGTTGACAGCCACTGCTAACTGATCAAGGAAATCTACAATTTGAATGCTGTGCTTGAAGGACAGCATCAGTTTTCTGACACTTACTGTTTCAGTAGTGGCTTTTATATATGAAAATTACATGCAGTGCTACATATTTCTTATACTAAGGAAGAGTAACACCTAAAATACTTTGCTAACAGAGAAACACCGTTGCTCAGTATCCTGAAGAAATCTTGGTATATTGATGAAGAAACATGAATTCAGTGTTTCTTGGTGGTATTCAGAGCTGGCTGAGAAATGTGAATTCCCAGTTTGTGTATAATGGGCTCTACAGGATCCAAACTTTTCAGGAGGTGGAAATTTGGAAGAGGGGTATTAGGAGAAACAAAATAGTTACATTACAAATTCACATCTTTAAATTACATACCTCTTTTTTTCACAGTACCTCAGGAAGTGGTTGCTGGTATCTGGAGGCTTAATGACAGCACTGTGTTTTTTCATGTTAGGACCTGCTCCTGTACTACACATTGAAAGGTATGGAACTGCCACCCCTTCAGCCTATCCCCTTATGTGATGTTTTTGTGATAGATATCATAACCACTGTCATGAATGTCCACAGTCTGTAATTAGCACCTCTGATAGTGAAACAGGGGTTTTGTTTAACTACTAACATGAAACTATGAATATAAAGCAGAGAAAGCGAGATTTTGCAGCTTCATAAAAAAATACTTTTTCTTTGCTTTTACCATTACTGTTTGCTCTTGTGTGTGGTGGGCAGAATGCTACTTATTTTTCTTCCTTTCCAATTCTATGCATTTCCACTGCAGCAAAACAAAGTTTTCTGTCTTATTTTTCAATTTTCTCTATTTCATTAGTGTTTCTTAACTAGGGGTCTTATTTGCATGGTTCTGCAGCAGTAATTTTTGTTCTCTTTGTGAATAGCTTACTGAGGGAAAACACCAGATTATAGCTTTGTTTTCAGCCAGCTAAGTAGAGGCAGTGTCTGTTGCACTTGAACACCGAATTACTGTGTCTCTCAAGTTAATTCACAGCAAAACTTTTTGCTACATTTACAAAGCAACTGTACAATCCTTTTGTCCTAGGTTATATATTCTGTTAAAGATGCTGATAGGCTTGCAGATGTGCAGAATTAGTCAACTCCTTCCTCCGAGATTTCTAATTTTTAAAAAAGATCATGCATTTGAAACAGGTGAGATAACATGTTTGAGCTGGTGAGAAAAAGAAATCAATAAAGTCTTCAAGGTTCTTTTGTTTAGCTAAGTCTACTTGGTTATAATATATTAGGCTATACAATTTTAGCTGCAAAATTCTTCACTTAGTCTGTGCAACGGACTAAACCTGGCACTTGGATGTATGATTGATGAGTTAAGCTCATCTGTCTACCTCTTCTCTGTGTGCTCCTCTTAAAATGAGCTGCATTCGATAAGGAAATACTTAATTTGAGCGCAGGATATTAGAATTCTTTTACAGTCTTTTTTAAGTATAAAACTGTATTTTTCAAGTCTTAGTGTCCAATTAGAGTTCTTTTTGTCTTCAAGAAAATTATTTTCTGGTCAGTCTTAGAGAGCTGATGTAACAGCCTTCAGTCAGATGGGGTCCTTACTTCAGCAGCTAACTTCTTTTAAATGCCTCTTTTTCAGTCAGCTGTGGATGTTTGTGCTAGTGCTGGTTTTGGTTGGGTTTTCCCTTGGCATGAGTGCTATCCCAGTTTTTCCAGAGATACTGCAGTGTGCATAGTAAGTAACTCAGTCCAACGCATCTTTCATGTTACTGACAGTAGGAAACTGCAACTAGTTTTCAGGGGTGAATATGAAGTACTGTTTTGGTGTGGCTTTTTTCCTCCATTTTGAGACAAAAGCAGTGAATAATACTTAAATGCTTCCACTACTCTTTTCTCTTAATGTTTTCTGACTGAATACCCCAGTCATTGTACTCCAGATGTGCAAATTTAAATTTATAAATGTGTACCTCAGTACTGTGAACACATTGAAGTCCATCAAGACTTTGGATCTCATAGTGTGGGGTGACCTGTATGTGGTTTCATATACATAGGAATTATTTCAGCTTCTGAGGAAAATTAATAGCAAGCAGTGTTCACTGGATTTTGAGACTGCATTGGTTTTAACAGCTACACTACAGATATCATACTTGATCAAAGTACAAGGTCTGTGATGTGGCTTGGCAGTAATGACCTATAGAAGGGTCTTGATTTACTCTTACTACTATGTTCCTCTTGGAACAAGGTCTTTCCTTAGTAAAAGCTATGTGTCACTCTTTTTCATTTACCACATGAAACACAGGGAATAAGTGGTGGTGTGATGTTAGGAATCTCACTTGGCAGACATCAGAGATGAGGAGCACCACTGCAATCCTCCAGAGAGGCAGCAAAGAAGGTTCTAGGTAGACAGACATGATTTCACTATACACTTTTGCTTGTTAACTATTTGTACTGTATGTAAATTAAAAGGAGGGGAAAAACTATAGGCGAAGGCTATAGCCTGAAACACAATAATATATTGTATTGCTGTAACTGGTCTGTCTTTCTGTAGTGAGAATGGATTCGAAGAAGGTCTGAGTTTGCTGGGACTGGTGTCTGGACTCTTCAATGCCATGTGGTCCCTTGGGTAAGTATACCATTGCCTTTTTTTCTAAGCTGTGAGCATTTGTTTGTTCTCACTGCTGCCACACAAGACCCTGCTGCATTACAACCAGGAGTCTTGCACTGCAGTCGTTGTGTTGACCTTGATTCAGAAGGTTCTTGCTAAACAGGTGCCTGGTGGGCATGTTAAAGTTTTTTAGGCAACAAAGGAATGGACTCTGAATTTGTCTTCCTTTGAAATGTATTGTTCTTCGTATAAAAAACCTGCAGTGATTAAGTGGATGTTAACTTATGCTTCTGTGTGGTCATTTTTGTTGTCACTGAAATATTTAATGTTTAATAATACAAAGAGCGGTGGACCCTATTTTTTTACAAAGCATATGGACTGACCTAAAAGGTATCTGCTCCTGACTAATTCTGTTCTCTCTTTTTCATTTTTCATGTTTCCTCCTTTTGTCTGGGATAACTTAGGGTAGAATCTTCTCTTTCAGCCACAGCCATTATTTAGGGTCTATGTTTGTGTAGCATAGCAGAGTGTGTCTATGTTTATTACTCAGTGGTTGTTACAGAAATGAGTGAAAGGCACTACTGGCTGAGTGACCCTTCAGAGATGTTACTCAGTTCAGAAGATTCTTCTCTTTTGATAGCCACTCCCAATTTTGTTTACCTGTCTTTGTGACTACAGGTAAAATTTGCACCATTTTTTCCAAGCTAACTGATGTTCTAGCTGTCCTATCCATTTGGCATAGAGTACAGTACAAATACAGATAGAAAAATTTACCAAACCCCAGTTTTATGCTGTTACCAAATGTGGTTTTATTACATGACTTTGTACAAGAAAGTCTCTCTAGTTTTACACAGTTTTGTCCCTTTCTGTAGCAAGAGACCACATCATGTAAGGCCTTTCATAAAGTGACAGCAGCTGCATAACCTTTCATGACATTCTTAGGCATGAAAGTGCAGGACAGTTACACACAGCTCAACTTTGTAGTAACTGCATCTGTCACAGTATGCCTCCCCACCTGCCTATATCCATCAGTTCTTTGTCTTGAAGTTTGGAAGGTTTACATTTTGAGGGATGAGAGTTTAAAGTTCTTTCATGATAGAATTGATTGGTTAGATGCCTGGTAGCGCATAGTCCTTAATGGGGGTCTCTAAACCAGTCTAGATACATGAAAGAGTGCATTCAGCTTTCTGATGTGGATCCTATTTCCAGGTAGGAAGGTAACTAGACAGGTCTATTGGAGGCATGGCAAACAGCATATTAATAGTTATTTTGGATTATAGGAAAATTAGGTCTGTGGAAGTCAATCTCTTTGTTGACAGAGGAGAGATAATCAATGGAGGGAGGCCACAAAATGCAATAAAGAAGTTCTCTGAGAATACAGTGTGTTATATTTTCTATTTGGGATGCCAATACTTCATTTTTATTTGCTGTAGGGCATTTGCAGGTCCCACTCTGGGAGGATTTCTAAATGACAAGCTGGGTTTTGAATGGGCCTCAGCCATCCAAGGAGGATGGGCTCTCTTAAGTGTAAGTAAACACACATTTCTACGTTTTTTGTATCTGTTGCTGTTTGAGCTATTGCATAAGGGTGTTGTTGTTTTTATTACAATTGTAACTGACTCTTTTCCTCAAAGGGTCTTGCAACTGGAATATTCTATATCATTGAGGCAACAAAGAGAAGGTATGCTGAGATAATTTATTCTTCATTTTACTTGCAGCCATATAAAGCAAGCCTTTGAAAGGTGTGCTTCCATTTTTCCTTACTCCCAACCTGATAATGAATGACAAAACAAGCAGTAAAAATATTGCTTAAATACTTTGTCTCTATGCTTTCCTAAATTCATACAGACTTAAACAGAGACCTAAACTAGGCAATGCTTGTTCTATGCAAGCAACAAGACTGTGTCATTAACAAGCAAAACCTACTGATGGTTCCTCCACTAGGGTGTCTGTGAGCTGCAATTAAATGGATAGTTGCATTCAGAGAGTAATGGCCAATGGGTCAACATCTGGATGTAGATCAGTGATGGGTAGTGTCTCTCAGGGGTCTGTATTGGTACCTGTGCTGTTTAACGTCTTCATCAATGACATAGACTGTAGGATTGAGTATGTTCTCAAAAAATTTACAGATAGAGGTGTTGAAGCAAGTCCAGAGGAGGGCCACGAGGATGATCAGAGGGCTGGAGTACCTCCCGTATGAAGATAGGCTGAGAGAGTTTGGATTGTCCAGCCTAGAGAAGAGAAGGCTCTGGGGAGACCTTACAGCAGCTTTTCAGGACTTAGAGGGGGCTTACAGGAAAGATGGGGACAGAGTTTTCAGCAGAGTCTTTTGTGACGGGACAATGGGTAATGGTTTTACTCTAAAAGAGGGGAGATTCAGGCTGGATGTGAGGAAAAAAATCTTTACAATGAGGGTGGTGAGGCACTGGCACAGGTTGCCCAGAGAAGTTGTGGATGCCCCATTCCTGGAAACGTTCAAGGTCAGGTTGGACAGGGCTCTGAGCAACCTGATCTAGTTGATGACATACTTGCTTGTTAGGACTAGTTGACCTTTAAACATCCTTTTCCAACCCAAACCATTCTGTGACTCTGTGAAGTGATAGGTGTGAAAGCAATAGTACATACTTCTGCGCAATAGTAGGGAGCCAAATCCAGTGATCCACATAGCTCTTTCCATGTAGTGGGTGGCTTTTTGCTGTAACGTTGGTATTGCACTGAAGTATTTAGAGAATATTAAACTTGTTTCTTTGCTCCTGTTTTTTCCCTTGTGCAAACAGTTCCAGTTCCAGCCTGCAAAATCCTCCTGGTACTAATGAAGAAAGAACTCATCTGATGAGCACTGAATCATAGCCAGACATACTTTCAATTCTCAGTTTACTATTGTGGTTTAACCAGTTATTGAGATGAGTGGACTTAAAAGTGTTTCATTATTCTGGAGCTGCTGGGATACATGATCCCTTAGTGAACAACCAGTTGTGGTTTAGTTATAGCTTCATTACTGTTTTGAAACACTGAACACTGACTGTCTTTCTTTTGAAAGTCTTCGCGTGAAATGGCTGAAGTGATGAGTAACCCTCAGATGTCAGCCTGTTTATTGTGTTCCATGTACAGTGCAGCACTGTATGTGAAAGAAGTGTGTTTTCAAATGTCTGGTTTCTACACTTGGGCATGCTGTGCATTTTTCTTGGGTAAAGCTACTATTTTGCTACTATGATTTTCTGTACTTTTTTAAAAGAATGTTCATTATCTTGTAGTACTTTAACTGATAACGTTGAAACAGAATTTGAAATGACAAAGCATTAAGCGCATTTTTTTTTTTCAGTAAAGCAACTACTTTTCCTAAGTTTTGAAAAATCTTATCAAACTGAGTCTAAAAGATTTTGTGTCTATCAACATTTGTTTTATCCTGAAAGTGCCTGAAAATGAGAGGCAAAGGTAACGAAGAGAAGAGTTAGCATCTCTACACAGAGCTAACTGATCTTCAGTCCTCCAGGAGACTTGGCATCGTGTGTATACATATATGAAGAGATATATGTATGTTTGTATTATGTATGAAGACTGCTAGATGTTTGTGAGATCTATTTTATTAATAAAAGCCAGCTGGAATGTTTGTACTAACTGCCTCTGCAGCAGTAGGTCTATCAAAAATCTAGAGCTATTATTTTCCAACAGTGGGGAAAAAAAGTATCTCCTCACTTTCTCCAGATGCTCAGCAAAACATCTCAAGGGGAGCTAAGACAAGGGCATGCCTGGCATAATCACAGTAGACTGCTGGACCTCAGTTTTGAGAAACATCATTAAATTTGTCCTTGAGCCCACAGCTGAGCCTTAGAAAGGGTTCTCTGTGCTACTGTTTTTTCTATAAATATTACAAAATAGTCTTGCCCTAGCAACTTACCATCAGTTTCTCTTGTGAGTAGCTCCTGGAATTACATGATAAATACTTATTTGTCTGCCAGAGCCTTTCCTGGGGCAAGCAAGAGCTGCTCTGGTAGCCAGCTGAACTGTGAAGCATCAGGGTACCAAAGGGCAGGCTTCCCCTGGGAGCACCCTGGAAATAGATCCCTTTCCTTTTTGTATCAGGTGTTATACTTTAGTAAAGCCTCAATTTGTGAAATGCTGACCCTGCCAGTTCCAATGGTGAGGCAGGTGAGAAGGAGCTGGGAGGACTGGAGGTAGGTGCAAGGTGCACAAAATGCAGACCTGTAGACAGGAGACTTAATTAGCTCTCTTTGTGAAATGTCTGCTTACCTGACTTGTGCTGTTAGGACTTGAATTGGCTGGGATTACCAGAAAGAACACAAATGTCATTGAAATAAATGAGCTGTCCTGCAATGCATAATCTGGAGCAGACTTCTAGTAGAAACTAGAAAGGCTTAACCCCTGTTGCTTTCTGGCAACACATTTTCTTTCCTTTTCTTTCTTTCACTTACACAATGCATGCAAAACTGAAGAGGAATCCTGGTTTCCAGTTTGTTGCTCAGACTAACTCACAAGCATGTTCTCCTGCCATGATTATCCAGAGGTCCTGCAACTATAGGTAAGGCAGAGCAGTGGGATCCCCTGTGGGAAACTCAGGAACCCACTGGCTAGTACTGTGCTTGTCTCATGCAGTGGCAGGTCTAAGTACCCATCTGCTGTTACTAACACAGTTGTACCATATATGAGGCTGTAATAAATAGGGATCATGCCAGGAACAAGCTGCTTGGCTAGATCAGGGCAGCCCTGAGCTGGGACAGCACAGGTACTGCCTGTACAGCAGCAGTGGGCTCAAGGCCAGCTGCCTGCCTCCTGTGCCCTCCTGCTGGCCAGGAATTTGGCAATGCTGGTCCTTAACTGAGGTTTCCCAAACTCTGGCTTGTTATCTGGCTGTGACCTGGGCTTGCCTTGAGCTGCAGTACTACAGCAATGCCACACCTGCATCATTTGCAGATCTGGCAGGCAATGCGTTTCTTTAGTTGCAGCACTGTGGTGACTTCTCCGGTGGAGCAAGTCAGAGTTGTTCGCTTGTTATGTCTCTCTTGCCTTTGATGTGTGAGACTTTCCAGGGAGGGGGAAGGCATCTCCTGGTGTTGACTTTCTGCTGCTCTGGGGAATTCCCAGGTTTTCTGCAAGAATTTCCATTTAAGTTCCCTGACTTTGCTTGTCCCCATGCTCCTCCTGGGTGACTTCCAGGCTCCAGACATGGGGCTCCCTAAACCTCATGCCTCTGCTCTGCTTTGGTGCTATTTGCTCTGGAGACCGTGGGCAGCTACATTGCAACTGTCTGTGAGCACAGTGTGGTGCTGTCAGAGGACACTGAAGTGCCAGTTTCTCCTGAGGAGGCCTTGATGCAGATGGACAAAAATCTGGCAATTTTGGAAGTGGCCATAAAAGAAGCTGCCAGACAGGTAGTTATGACTCATGACAGACATTCTTTTTGGTAAACACTGACCATTTATTCGTTTTCTTATTGGTGTCTTTTGGGTTTCTGTGTTGGTATCAGGGTGCCCACATCATTGTGACACTTAAAGATGGCATTTGTGGATGAGTCTTCACAAGGGAAACAATCTACACTTATCTTGAGGACATCCCAAACGCACTGGTGGACTGGATTCCCTGTGCTGATCCTGCAAGGTATTGTTCCTGCTGTGTATGGGGAATGGTCCAATCAGAAAAACAGCTACTATTAGAATGGTTGTTGATAGTTTTATATATCTTGGAAGAGCTACTATGAAATGAATTGAGGATGGGCATCTTGTAGATGCCATAAATAACTTTAGACAGCTTCCTTCTGCATTTTTATCTTTTTTTCTCACTGTATTTCTTTCTATTTTAGTTAGTTTACTCAGAAAGTTCAGATTTATTTAAAACAAAGACCAAAAACTTACAGAACCTACATTTCAGTAATGTATTCCATGCACATTTTAGAAAGTGTTTAAGATACAGGAATATTAGGACTATTTAAGAATAAAATAGCAGCTGTTACTGCAAGGATATACTGCACATTTCAAACATATTTTTTAATCATGGTTTGGTAGGCTTTTTGTTCTGTCATTTTCCTTAATAAACGGCACCACTTTTTGAAGCTTCACTATTTGGTAAAAGATAACAAAATGCACCATAGAAGAAAAAAATCCTATGCTACTTCCGCACAGCAGCCAAATTGAGAGCTGAAGTAGAAGGGGTGAGATTAGCTCCGTGTTGATGTAACATCAGTGCTATGCCATACACCAGCAGCAGAAGGGAGTCTTGAAGGTGCAAGGAAGCCCCTGTGTGCTTGAGTTAATGTTAGGTGAAGCTGGAGTTTCAACACAGTGGACTTGGAAGCACAAAACTACTGCCTTCTGTTGAATAGCAGAAAATGAGGGTCTCTTGTTAGGTATGACTAACTTAAACCTATAAGTCATGTGATCTGTAGTTTCAGTGTTGGCATTTTTATGTGATAACTGATTTTGATGTTTTATATCCTTTCTTCCTTCCCTGATGTTTAGGTTTACTCCCTCACCTGTGCTGGAAAGAATCAGCTGTCTGGCGAGGAATAACTGTGTCTATGTGGTTGCAAATATGGGAGACAAGAAGCCATGAAATTCTAGTGATCCAAGATGCCCAAGTGATGGTCACTATCAGTACAATACCAGTCTTTGACTCAAAGGAAAACTGGTGGCTTGTTATCACAAGGTAAGATGATTTTACAAAGTTCAGGAAGTGCGTCATCCTCCAGACATTAAAGGTATGAAAGAGAAGCTCCTTCCCAGGCTTAAATGTATTTGTACATGGAGTCATTATAGAGCAGGTGTCAGAGGGTAGGTAAAGCCACTGCATTAAGATATTTTCATTCCTGCTATTCTGAATTTAATAGCAAATAATTAAATTAAATTAAACTCAATGCGCCCTCTATTTGTACTGCTTCTCAATAGGAAGTGACACACGAGATATTCAAACATTGATGTCCTAAACTCTGCAAACTAAATACAAGACCCCTTCACTGGTATAGGACAGAACCATGGATATTTGTGCTTGTGTTCTCTTGCAGTGGTATGAAATGTCCTTTTAGAAATTAAGATGTAGCATGTTCACAAACATATTCTCCGTTACTTGAATTTAAGTGAATGAGTATTGTATTCAATATTAGTCTTATTCAAGTGGTCTTATTTCTTTTCTAACATATTTTTTGTCTCTGTTCCTTCCTTTCTATGAACAGTACAACCTTTTTGTGATAAACAGCTTCATTACCCTAAGGGTCCAGAGTTTGTGACTTCCAATGCATTCTTTGGCTACTTTGGCATTTTCACTTGTGCAGACACACTCTAAAACGACCCAGTTGTGGTCTTGGCAAGCAGATTTCAAACTGACACCATTCTATTCCCGACTGCTTGGGTTAGCACCCTTCCACTGATGTCAGCGGTCCAGCTTCATTCAGCCTGGACCATGGAAATGGGTATCAATTTTCTTTCAGCAAATTTGCACAGCTCCACTTTAGATGTGACAGGTAATGTGATATTGCTCTAACTGATCTTGACGATGTGGGCAGCATTTATATCCATGTATTGAGTCTGCCTGAGCAGAAGTTCCCATCACCTTTAGGCATGCATGCATATCAACATGATTAGGACAAAAGAACGTATATATATAAAAAGGAAATCAAAATGGATTTATAAGAACTCAGAAATGCTGAAGTTGACTAGAACACCTTTAGTTATTTGTTAAATGAGTTTATACATGTGATTCTTCGTCTTCTGTTCCTGGTGTTCATCGATGTTTTGGTCATGTGAAGGCCCCAGCTTTTTTTCTCCACTAGGTGGAAACCTAGCTCTGAAATGTTCTTATGAGCCCTGAAAACATTTCAGGGCTGGGTTGCTTGCCTCAAGTTTTCTTTGCAGGCCCTGTTTTCACTGTGTTTTTCCTGAGCAGATGCAAAAAGTCAAGCACAAGTTGTGCTGGCATCTGCTTACAAAACTGAAACTTACTGGTGTTGTTAAACTTTGCCCTAAACTTTGCTTTCCAAATAAGAGCAGATGTGGGCTGGTCCTTTAGTTCTCAGTCATTGGTGACCCTGTGTGACACAACTCACATTCTGTATGGATAGGCTTTACTCAGGAGTAAAGATTTATGTATTTATGTAAAGAGATTGCATAAAGATGTGACTTTTAGTAATATCTTTTCCTTACTGTTTCTTTTTTTTTTTTTCAACTTGATGATGTTACCATTCATTTTAATCAGAAATACTGCTTTCTAATGCAGATAAAATGAGGAATATGTAGCTTCAGCCGCTTAAATCATATGTAATGGCATATAATTAACATGCTAATATTGTCACTTACAATATATGAAACATCAAAGTTTGGTCTGCTTTTCACTGATTGGAAAAGCATTGGGTTAGGATTGTGGTCCGTGAAGCTTAATTTAGCTTCAAAACGGTAAACATTGGAATAAAAATTTGGCACATGTATAATTAGGGAAGAATGCTTACTTGAACCATGATCCTTATTGATCCTTTCAGATTAAAAGCTTTCTGGTGTTCTGTGTTTGTAGGGAGTGGTATTTATGGTATTTGCCCTAACTGGAAACAATGCCAGCAGGATTGAACAGCTTCCATCAAGCAACCACTATTTCAGTGAGGACATTTCCTATGATCTTTGCCTTCATGGAACCCACTGAACCTGAGGGAAATTGTGCTATTTGCCATCAGGACCTCTGTTGCTGTCTGAATTACAAGATGGCAGAGAAGCAGAAAGATGGCATTTATGTTCTGGGTGCCTTTGATGGCCTACATGTTGCTGGAGGAGGGTATTATTTGCAGCTAAAGGGTTTTTTATTCTTTTGACAGCGGGTAAGCTGCAATATTCCCATTTGCATTTGTCTTATTTTTGATTGGGGGGTTAAGAGGAGGCATTTTTAAGTCTCTCTGAAAAACATTTGTTTTTTCCATGATGCATTTTGACTTCATTAAGGGTGTTGACCCTGATTTTCTGTCTGTGTTATCAATGATGAAAGTGAAGGCCCTGAGTTGACCCTATGTTATAACACTTCAAGAGTGACAGGTCACCAAGCAGTTTTGGCAAGCACAGATCAAGACAGATACATATGCTTCTCTGTGCAGATCGTAATTTCTAGAAGATGTCTTGCATAAGTGGGTCTTCAGGTTTTGCAGGCTTGGCAGGATCTGTTGCTGAGGGGAGACCTTATCGCTCTCTACAAGTACTTGAAAGAAGGTTGTAGTGAGGTGGGGGTTGGTTTCTTCTCCCAAGTAACAAGTGATAGGACAAGAGGAAATGACCTGAAGTTGCACCAGGGGAAGTTTAGATTGGATATTGAAAAATTTCTTCACTGAAAGCATTGTCAAGCACTGAAGAGGCTGCCCTGGAAGAGGTAGAGTCACCATCCCTGGAGGTATTTAAAAGATATATAGATGTGGTGCTTAGGGACATGGTTTAGTGATGGACTTGGCAGCGCAGGTTAACAGTTGTACTCAATGGTCTTAAAGGTATTTTCCAACTGAAAGAATTCGATGGTTCTGTGATCCTAAGGAGGCTTCCATATATGTGTACAAAAGGGAGATAAGATTGTAGAGTTCTCCATGTCTTCATAGGGATGCTCTTGTTTTCTGCTTAGTGTTTTTTACTATTGTGTTGACGTTACTCTTTAACGTGTAGTTGTCTAACAAAATTAAGAAACTAAATATGGACATAACATTTGTAATTTTATGGCTTGTCAGTGTATTTATTCTATTCAGTTTTGCTCTTAGGCTTTTTTGAAGTGCTCTATCTGCGTGTCTTTTCTCTGTATCTTTGGAATATTCCTGTTAGAGTAGGCAAAAAAGTATGCCTTCAGTTTTTTAGAAGACTCAGGCAGAGCTGAAGTAACTTCACTAGGTCACAAACTATTCCACATCTATGACTAAATGCATTATGCATTATGCATTATGCATGAGTGCACACAGAACTTACAAACACTTGTGGATACACAGACACCGCTCTGCTGCAGTGTAAGTAACTGGCAAAGTTAAGTGCTGGCAAAGAACTGTCTTTTTGCAAAATTTAAAGTGCCACCCGCCTCTTGGTCTGAATAAATGGGTAAATGTATTGGAGTCATGGCAGATTTTCTTATAATCAAATCCAGTTCTTGACTGTTGAAAACTTAGGGGTATTTTGCTTTTCTGTATCTTTCTCCCAACAGATAATCACACTGCTTAAGTGTGAGAGCACAGATCCAGAAACATGCGGGCAGCCAGTGAAGACAGACCAAGTCTGAGGTGTTCTCCCTCAGTGGCACATTTGGCACCAACTATGTTTTTCCAGAAGTCTTGTACAGTGGGGTGCAGCTGGCCCCAGCGGGAGTTCAAGGTAAAGGAACACCCTTGTGAGTTGTCTGACTTGTAACACGAATGGTCAAAAAGCCACTATAAGACACAGGAACAGCTTGGTAGTTACCAGTATCCTATATTTCAGTAACTCGCTGGAGTTCAAGGCAGCTTTACTTCTGCCTGATTTTCTTGGTTGTATCATACAGGAGATTCATTTTGCCGATTCTCTTCTTCCCTGTCCCCTCAAATCCCCTAGAACAAAATATTGCTCAAGACAGAACTATAGTTTTTCTCAGACTTCATGGTAGCTCCGGATGACCTATCACTTCTCTCCCCTAGGTCAACATTAATGAATATATTATTTTGTGCTTGTTACACACAAGTGCTGGTTTGCTGATGTTCCTGTTTATTTCACTTTTCCACAACTAGGTGCTACCTAGTGACATCTGATAAGTCAGACTGGTACATCTAAGCCAGTTTTGAGTGTAGCACTCCTTGGGAGGTGGTATGAAAAGGACCCTTCACACACAGAGCAAGCTTCTCCATGATTTCACTGCAGATCCTGTAAGATCTCATCTGCTTGTTTCTGTAACACTAATTAAACATAATAAATCATAATGTAGATGTTAAGTAATGTTAATACCTATAATTATAATGACATTCTGTTTATCAAGTTGCTTTATCTAACAGTATTGTCACTCCACACTGATTTGTTGACTTGATTTTGCAGCAAAAATAAATTACTGCTGGACAGTTCTGCCTGTATTTGTATATAATAGTTTAGGTTGTCATAGGCTTTACCTTGACACCGGGGACAATAGGAAATAAATTCTTCTGGCTTTACTGCTGTAGGGTTCAGGTCTGTAAGAGTGGAATGTGGCCCAATAGCACCCAACTTTTTATTCTTCAAAATTTTCGGTGGAGTATTAGAGGCCATTTCCACATCACTGTCCCACCCCAGCTCTGAGCATCTGAACACACGCTTTTCTAAACCAGAGGTTGACAGAACCTTCAAAAGCTGATGGTTGAACTTTGTAATTTACTCTGATTAATAAAACAAGCCTTGAAAACAAAAAAACTCTGGTTTTGAAAAAGCAGCTATTCAACCCATCACACAGTGTATTGTGTCATCATGCCGTGCCCCAGCTTACAGCTGGAGAAGTCATCTTGGATCTTTCTGGCCATAGTTGCAGAGTGTGGAAAATTTCCTTTCCATGAAATTATCGATAACTGTGTCACCTTTTTAGTAGCCAGGTGGGTCCTTGTCAGAAAGTCTGAAAATGAGAAATTTCACAGGTGCACATATGTCTTTCCATGAAATGTTTGCTCATGATGATACGAGGGAGAGTCAAGGCTTTGCAGGCAGGTGTTGGGAAAGGCTGAAGATAGCTTGCACAAATTGAACTCACACATGTGCGGGTCCTGCAGACTGTACTTTCTAATTTGTGTGGCACAAATAAAGTTGTTTTTTGCAGTTAATTCAGTTTTTATTTGATGGTTTTATTTAGAAATAAAAACTTCACATTTAACTTGACCAGTGTCATAGAAAAATAGACTTGCAGGATGCAAGATACAGTGTTTCTGAACAAAGTCAACATTGTAAACACAAGATTTTAGTCTGTAAATTTATTAAATTGTAACTCTCTACAATTCATATAATAGAAGTACCGGGAAACACTCTGCTTGTTTGTGGAGAAAAAGTACTGTAGCATTACATTTGTATTCACACCCTAGGCCATGGTGCCCTCTTACAGCTAAGCAACATAAGTATGTGCTCTGGCTAAAAATGAGTAGCATTTGGTTTCCTCAACCCTGCTGCGCATGTCCTTACTTATTTGTAATGATTGAATGGTTGGAAGTGTGACCCTTCGCACAGATTTCTCCACAGCAAGGTTAACCCTTTGAGTAAGGAGTTGTTTTCCACACAGTCTCTCTTAGCACAAGAAAAGGGGACCACAATCTGAAGACAGACTACATCTACAGCTAAGCTGATTAAGCATCAAATTGCATCCTATTTCGCAAAAGTAAGTCCTCAGACAACCACCATCCTCGGGCAGTTACAGAGGCTGAGGGGAGAATATAGTACATGGGTGGGGAGTGTGGATTGGGAGGGTGGAAGTGTGAAAAGTAGAGGGAGCTAGATAAGCATCCTGGTTTTGTCTGGGATAGAGTTAATTTTCTTCCCAGTAGCTGGTGCAGTGCTCTCTTTCAGCTTTAACCTGAGAATAGTGCTGATAACACACTGATGTTTTTAGCTGTTGCTAAGTAGTGTTTACTCCAATCAAGGACTTTTCAGTCTCTCATGCTCTGCCAGGGAGGAGGGGCCTGGGAAGTAGGGAAGGAGTGGAGACAGGACACCTGACCCAAACTGGCTGCTCCATACCACGGCACGTCATGTCCAGTATATAAAATGAGGGAGTTACCTGGGAGGGAGTGATCACTGCTCTGGTCAGGCTACATATCGGTTGGCGTGTGGTGAGCAATTGTATTGTGTAGAGCTTGTGTTTATTTACCCTTCGAGTTTTATATTCTCTCCCTTTGTTATTTCTCTTATCATTATTATTATTAATAGTAGTATATTGTACTTCAGCTATTAAACTGTTCTTACCTCAACCCATGGGTTTTACATTCTTTTGCTTCTCCTCCCCATCCTGCCTGGGGCAGGGAGGGGGAGATGAGTGAGTTGCTGAGTTGGTACTTGGTTGCCAGCTGGGTTTAAACCAAGCCAGTAAGTTTTCTCTTACATTGCCCACAGCCATGTGTAGCCAGGACTGTTTTAGTTTCATTAAGTTTTATTCTGTGTGTTCAGTGGGTTGTTTTAACTAGCAGCTCCTGGGTGAGCTCCCTGCTCTGCAGGCAGGAGGTGGTGGTGCTTGCTGGAACAGAGACAGACAGGGATGCCTCCTTTGCACTGTGTGACACAGAACCCCTCCTTGTCCTGGCAGGGTAGCTTGAACTTTGCAGGGCAGTACACTAACCCTGCATTTGTAACTTTTCCTGCCCAGCCCTGCAGAGTAGTCACCTTTCTGGACTGACTGCTGTCCTTACTGTTGCTTAACAAGGGAGCATTTACTGCTGCCTCCTTCAGACTCTTGTCGGATTGTTGTTAATGTGACTCGTACCTCATCATCCATACCTCATTTGGTAAGGAAAACAGGGATGGGAGGAAAGGCTTTCAAGCTACTTTACTTCAAGTATCACTAAATTTTCTGTTGCAGCCTTTTAAAGGCTCATATTTAAAATTCCTGAACGAGTATGCTGTGCCCAGTAATGTGTGTAGAGAAGTACTTACAGGTGAACATTACCAGGTGCAAATCAATGTTCCTAATGGTTGAAATCTTCAGTCAGTGCTACTCTTGCAGGGAACTGTCTGGTGCTTGCATCCAGCCACATGTCTCTCTCTTCTACAATGCTCTGTAGAAAAAGAGCTGTACAATGTCAAGCTCTACAATGACAGTTCGCTGTAGCTGAAGGCAGACAGCCTGTTCTGTTTCCCACTATTCAGGAAACGTTTTCCAAATCAGAACACCACAACTACTAGAAAATAAAAAAAAAAATAAAATATCATAGGTGAAAAATGCATTTAACTGAACTGAAGATTAAAAAGAAAGGCTTCTCAATACATAGCATGTTTCCGGTGACAGGAAAGGTGAGCAGAGAAGCAGGCATGCCACTGCAACTGGTGAACTAGCCTGCTCTTCTGCTTCAAGCTAGTGACAGCCAGGCAATGGGTGCTTCACTGCCTGCTTTCAGAGGAAAATATTCTCTCCAGATGCATATTTTCTGGTGGAAAGCCATTGAAGGTGATGTACAGCTAAACAGAAGCAACTGTGAGAGCAATTGGAATACATGCAAGGGCCAGTTCTGTTGCTGGCTTAAGTGTGTTACATCTAAATACAGTGAGATGCTAATACAGATTTTGGTCTAAAGAAACTCAGAGAAGCAAGCTGCACGTACGGACACATAGCACAGGAACTGGGGAGCATGAAGACACTTTTTTAAGAATAAAGCATTTTTGAAGACTCTCACTGTTGTGCCTTAAACTTCACAGAAGCTTATCTCCAGGGGTGACACATCCACCTTTCCCCTGGATATCAGAATTGAGCCAACATAGATAGCAAAAGTCTATTGCAACCAGTGACAGAGAAAAGTTTAACAACAAACATGGAAGCATTCTTCTAGCCATATGTTTAATGATTTATTTTTGTATTGACACAATTAGTCTTGGCTTAGCTCAGTTTTTCAGTCATGTTCAGTTGCAACATCCTTACTGTGTACTGTTCTACTTTCCCAGTGACACTTGATTCCAAAGTAATACTTTGGAAGGCCAGCACTTCCTCCCTCCTTCAAAGTAAACTTTGTCCCTCTTCTCTTTTCTGTGTATGCTCTTTTGCACTGTTTGTCCACCACTCAAAGCATTCTAGGAGCTGTGAGGCACCAGCCATGCTCCCGTCCCAGCCTCTCCTGTACGCTGTGGTGTTTGCACTCACGGTCCTTCAGGCCCTTGCCTCCAACACCTTCATTGCAGCCGTCTATGAGCATGCTGT
>JASSUY010039654.1:25560-115881 GCA_032466535.1 Forpus xanthops | reverse complement strand
GCCCATAGCAGGGGGGTTGGAACTAGATGATCTTAAGGTCCTTTCCAACCCTAACTGTTCTATGATTCTATGATTCTATAACTCTAAAAAGCGCTAGCTTATTAAACTATGCTTTACTTGTCATATAAATTGAAAAGGTGGGTTGTTTCTGTCTTTTAAGGAGTTGCTAGCCTCAGAATATTTATTATGCTTTCAATGCCAGGGGCTATGAGAACATATCCATATGAATACATTGCAATTTCCAACTGCTCATTTATTTCAAAGTGCTTCATAGTATTTTCACAACTGACTGTGTAGAATGCTTCTTTTTCAAAAAGAGGATTACAAATCATGAATAGAAAAGTGCACAGAAACCCATCTCAAATTTCTGAGTTTCACTAAATTCCAATCATTCACACTGCACTTCTTTAGTAAATATCCCTTTGAAAACAAAGCAAGTTAGTAAAAGAGAAGCCTTGCTCTCAACTGTCAATTTTAATTGAAGACATCAAGGTAAATTTTAATAGACAAACTAGAATCCAGGCAAATAAAACCATTTTTCTGCAGCATCATCAAAAAATACACTAGAAAACATATAATCAGCCCAACAACAGAAAATGGTTAGCAGCCTTACCCCAGGTATAAAGGTAAAGACGTTGTATTTTTGATTTTTTATGGCATTTTTGGGGTATTTTTCTTCACACTTTTCAGGACACCCAAGCCACACTGTGCGAGCCTTCAGCTCTTTCTTTCTTCGGCAAAGGTTTATGAGCCAATCAGCACAACTGAAATGAAAAACAAATGTTTACTTTAAAACTAAAAATTTACTATTTGTGACTACTGTTTCCAAATCTGGAACCCTAAAAGCAAATACTGAAGAAAAACAGGCTTAAAAATTTTGATCATGTCTAAATAAGCAAGCATGATGTCAACTTGTAATATTTAGGGCAATTACACAGTACTCATCTCATTCAGGCATATACACATAAATACTTGCACACTCTTTACAGGAAATACTAATAAAATAATTGCAAGTTTTACTACACCTTGCCCTGACACAGGTTCAAAAAATTCTACTTATTACAAGTCTGCATTAGCAGTAACTAAATTCTCTTACAGTTAAGTAATTAACTCATCCCTCATACCTTACAGTCCTTTGGCTACGGTCTTTTTTTTTTGTGTAACTGACACTCAAATTATGCTTATGATTGAAGAGGAAATAAGGCTTCTATTAAATAAAGTTAGAAACATTTCAACAGCTTTGTATACTATTACCACATTATTTGTAAATCCTGGGTTTCCCTGTAAGACTGTCTGCATAACAGACACAACAGGGAAGTATGCCTAACGTCATGTTGTTAAATGCTTTCAACTAAAAATCCCACACCAAACCAATGCAAACGAAGTTCACCTGCAGTGGCGAACTTCAGCTCATAGGAGAATGAAAGTGCATCCCTGTCTAACCAGCTTACAAATCTACTCATGAGGGTTTAAACAATGAGCAATGAGATAGACAGGAAGAGGCCACAGCCACCTTCCAAGAACTGCAATTTGGACAAGCACACAGGAATGATGAGATGAGCTGGAGGAACAAAAGGCTGGCAAACAGAATGCTACTGAGGCTCAGCAGACTACTTACTAAAAAGAATAAAACAAGAAATGATCTGGATGTGACTCAACTCACATAATATAATCAACCTAAGACTATCTAGGGTGGATTATTAATGCAGGTGAGTACAGATGGCTTGGAAAGAAGAGCGAGTTTGCCATACAGTTGTTTTACAGCCCTATATGTTTAAGGAGAATTTTTCTATATTTTTTAATACTGGGGTATGATGCTCTAATCATGCTGGGAGTCTGTTTTAGACAAGTGAGTCAGGAAGACTAAGGAGACAAGCCTTCACTGAGCACCTACTGAAGCTGAAGCACAAACCTAGCTGGTCACAGTGGATTCCAGCTACATCAGCAGCTGAAGCTCAAAGAGAAGGAAAGCAACATGCATTTTCTACTGACAACATTTTTGAAGCAGAAGTAAAAAAAAAATAACAATTAAGCAGCTGTTCTAAATTTTATTTAAACCAACAGAAAGGGGTCTGTTGAAAAACGGAAAATTCCGATACAGTCACCCCAGCATAGTTTCCCAGATGAACTCTGTAGTAAACCTATTTTTATGTAGGTTTACACCTACAGGTTCACCTGAAAGGAAACAAAGTCATCAGTATTAACATGACAAGAGCAACCTCTAAAATAGAAATAATTTCCCTTTGAGAAAGCACTACTGCTTGAGAGTACATGTTCTCTCATGATTCCTGGCGCTTTGAGCATACTGCTCTAATGATGTCTCTGTCAAATCCAACTGCCCCAGCCATGGGCAATCTTTAAAGGTCCCTTCCAACCCAAATCATTCTAGGATTCTGTGTCTCTAATAAAATTCAGCTCTTAAAATATCTCTAAGGGAAGTAAAAGAACAGAGTGTTGGGACCAATGAAGTTGGAAACATCACAAATGCAGAGTAGCTTGTAATAAATCTAAAATAATTCCAGTGAAGTTCTGCAAAGCTTTATCTAGAACTTACTGCATAACTGATTATCAAGAATTTAGTTTTTCAGACAATAAAAAGCCAGAAGAGACAGGAGTACATGTAAAGAGGAGATGAAAATTCAAGGCTGTCTTTACAGATTGGAAAAGCTACCTCGAAGAGACAGAATGCAGTTCAATAGGCAGAAGTGTGATACGGGAAGCTTCCAGACAAATAATCAACTACGCAAAGAAAGAACTGAAAAATTAACAGAGGCATCTCAGAAGAGGAGGACTCAGTTACTTCAGAATGATAAATGTGGAAAAAGAAAAAAAAAAAAAGGCTGACATCTGGTCAGTGTGGACAGGCACACTGCTAGCAAGTCATGAATGTATCAGTTTTTCTCAAGCCAGTGCTAGCAAGATCTGTCGGCTTACAATACCATTTGAATACAAAATTTCAACAAACAAGCCTATTGGGAAAACAAAGACCACGCGCAAGAGCAACAACTACAGGTACAGAGCACAGAGAAGGCTTGTCTAATAGATACACCTAAATAGAGTTGTTCACAGAAAGCTGAGCATGGACCTAATACAGTTTCAAGAATGTAACACCTTCAAAAAGGAAAAGGATAATTATTCTCTAGGTCCACAATGATTAAGTAATGATGGACTGCAGCTGTGGCAATTAAAGCTAGGGGGCAGAGGACTGGACAGGACACAGACATTAAATAAATGTTCCAGAGACTAGGCTAGAAAAAGACACTTAGGGAGGCCTGGAATTGCTCCTACTGCACGTCTGTGAGGCAAAGAACAGATCTGATGACCTCTTAAGGTCCTTTCCTATTCTGTTCTTCCACAACTACAGAATTACGGCACACACAAATATGCAGGGAAGGAAGACTGATAGCTTACACCACCACAGTCCTACTTAAAATATTCTTGTCTGTAGCCTACACTACCCCAGGCCTATTACAAACTAATTCTGCCAAAGACCAAATGGAATTCAAAGTTGCAGGCTCTTTTAAAGGAAACTAGAAATTATGTGACACTAAAATCACTCACAGCAGCATTCACTTTGTTATGGAAATGCCACTATCCCAATATTCACAAACTGACATTTAAAACACTTCATTTTAAATGCTGGATTCTCAAGACTTCCTCCCTGAAGCTCCACTATAGGATTGACATCAATTTGGTAGGATTCCATGTAAACATGCATTTGGTATGATTCCATGTAAACATGGTTTTGTTATGAACGTAAACTCATTCAGCAACTTTGCCCCCTTTTAACAGTGATAAAGAACTATTCTGTTGTAAAAATTGTAACAGTGTTCACATGACATTCAAAATTCAGACCTGTTATTTATTTAGCAACACACAGGTCTGAAAAATCAAGTTAACTTGACTATTACCTGAATTTGTCCTTAAAGCAAAATGAACAGCAGTCTTTCCATGCCACAAATGGTTCCACAATCAGTTTAATGGCTGTGAACCTACCCTGCTGCTGCTGGAATGGCTAGTACCATCCTCCTCCCATAACAAAAGTTATGGATTCTTGCCCTTTCTCTTGTGCTGCAACTACTCATGCAACTGCATGGGTAAACCGGGCCCACAAACTGATTCAGCTGTAAACTAATGCATAATAAAAAAAGGGAACAATTCCCAGTTAGATCTACCCCTGATCTTCAAAATCTGTAAGACCATAAAAATTGTTGAAACGAGGCAGGCTATATGCTTGCAGGAGAATGTTGAACAATTCCATTCGGCATCTCATCAAATTTACACTTGATACAACTGCTCACAAAATTTCACACTGAATTTGTGTGAAACAAACATTGGGAGATAAATCAGAATAGTACTCTCCAAGCTGCAAATATTCTGAAGATGAATGTAAGACATAACATGATGAAAGCACACTCTGGAGTTTACTGAAATATTTAATGTAAAATCACACCTTATGCTGTGGATTTAAGAAAAGAAAAAAACAAACAAACAAAACCATTAAAAAATTCCTAGCAAAACAAACAAGCACAAAAAAAAAGCCAAACAAAACCCCAATCAAAACCAACAAAACCAAAACAAAAAAAAACACCCCAGACTTTATTCATTTAAGCATGCAAATGTTCTTGCCTAAAAAATTCAACACATGCACAGAAAGCTTTCTCCTTAAGCTAGCCATAAGCCATAATGCCTATATAAATAGAAAAGGCTGCATATATTAAGAAATAAAATAACTAAAGATGCTTAAGATATATCTATTAAATGGCTTTTTTCCATTCCAGCATTACCTGCTTCCTAATGCACTTTTTTTATTTTAAGAACAATAATTACAGTCTTTGTGCTGGTAACTGATGCCGTATTTAAAAAAAAAAAAAGAAAAAAAAAAGAAAAAAAAAAGAAAAAATAGTAATTGTTAAATAAGAACCCTTAACTTTTTCATAAATAGAGCATATCTCTCCAAGTCAAAAGCTAAAGTAAAAGTCTCAACTGACTCTGCAGCTCCACTAATAAAGGCTTTTTTTAATTTTCTCTTTTCATTACTTTTATCCTACAAGCTTAACTGCCAGTATCTTTCACAAAACACCATTTTCATCAGAATAGAAAGATAATATAAAAGCTCTGTATTGTCTGCAAGGGTCAGCTTTTCCTTATTAGGTTTTAAGTAGCAGAAACTAGTTCTGCAAAGAAAACATACTGTAATTATTGTACTCAACAGGTAGCTTCAGTAATCGGGCCAAAAGCAACACAGTGGTCATGTCATTCTTAAAAGATCAGCATTTTCCCATGCTTCTGCATAACAAATGCGTTACAGATTAATTGAAAGTGTACAGGCCATCTCAGAGCCCAAATTAATCCGAGCATTTGATATCCCCTTCACTTCATATGGAAATACCATTCAATGGCACCATTTTCATAGGGACAAAGTGGTTTTTGATAACAAGTGGAATGTAAATCTCATGAGAAAGAAATCAATCCAGCCCAAAGAACTCCAGAGTATTGATCTATGTGCATTATAATTTCACAAGCTTGAAGAGAATTTGTAAGTTAAAGGGGAAATGATTACAGCCACAAAACAGCTGCTATATCAAAAAGTTTTCTTTTAACTGTGCTATGAAAGCAAGAAATAATCAGTTTCTGAAGTTAAAAGTTATACTGGTTGAATTAAGCTTTCAATTTGTTCAAAATCAAAGACATTTGATTTAATTATGATTTTTTACCCCTTGCAAATGGAAGAACTGTTTAAAGAGCTGCAGATTTGCAAATACAGTTCACACTATTCAGTCTATTTCAGTCAAAAGCTGAAGAATTTTTACAAAACCAGTTTTAACATGCAGTGAATTGTCGAACCTTCCATATCTGCTCCTGCCAAAAGGGAGAAACTTTTTCAACTAAACATCTGAAAACCAGTTTGTGATGTAGCAGCAAAACTCTATAAAATATAAAATTCTAAAGCTACAAAGTAAGAGATGGAAAACTTCCTATTGAAGAAATTACATAAATCCTAACTGCAAGACAGAGAAGACAAAAAAAAAAAAAAAAAAAAGAAAAACCACACACAAAAACCACAATCCTCTCTTCCACCCTCTCCCAAAAATAGTGTGTATTGGGAGGGATGTTTACTTGTTTGCAACAAAAAAAGTGATTTTGTACATAAACACAAGACTTTCACTGAGAACCCAAAAAAAATCGGGGCCCCTTAAGAGTTCAGCTGGTCTTTTATTGTGCTCATCTTTCTGTCACAGCTTTGAAAAATTTACGATTCAGTGTAAAGCACAAAAGTAAATTCTGGGTGCAGAAGTTGAAATGTCAACCTCACCCACTCTAAGGTATGAGACACTAATTTCCATGCAATCTGGGAAAAATCTTAAATTCTATTGAACTGAGCAGGTTTCAGACTGCTATGCTGTATTTAATCTCATACTGCACTTAAAAGAATGCAATTTTCTTTCTGGAAATAACTTTCAGTTGTTTGCATACATACATAATCCATCATCAACACACATGAAAATTGTTTTCTCACATATTCCTCTCCAGGAGTGAGGACATCAATTCTAACCCAAAGTGAAACTTTACACCACAGAAAAAGTCTAACTTGTTCTACTGCACAGCAGATTAACTGCATGTATGACAATACAGTAGCTCCAGATCTCCTTATGACCTACCTCACAATAACAGGCAACTTTAAGAACTGTAAATAGGCATTTCAAAGACTCCAGTATTCTGTGGGCTCCAGCAAGAATTAATGAAGCGTTATTATAAAGAGAAACCATCAAAAAGAGTAACTTAACACTGCACATCCTGGACTTTTACCAGTAACAAAGCCTCAGTGCTGCTCTCAGCCCACAAAAAAAACCTCCTTATCACCACAATGGGTATTTACATACTCAGAATTGTTTACCAAAGCTGAGCTTTTTGTCTACTGGTCCAGTCCACCTAGATACTATTCCATGGGATTCACCTTCCTTCCAGCTAATTTTCTAGACAGATGTCTGCACCTTTCTTTTGGGAGTATCTTTTGCCTACTAATACCTTACTGAAATTTCAAGCTTCTACTAGAATTTGGACATCATCCCACTCCCCCCCCCCTTTTTATTTTTTTTTTCATGAGAATCAAAAATTATCTGCTATGATCTTCTGATACAGAAAACATTAATGTGACTAAAATGCCCCTATGTATAAATATAAGACTGAATGGACTCTCTATTGTACCCAAATCCAGTTGTGGAAATCAGCAAAGGAGAAGTCATTCTCCTTCTCATGGGGGCTATAGGGATGCTGGGGAGGGACTATTCATTAGGGATTATAGTGACAGGACAAGGGGTAACAGGTTAAACTTAAACAGGGGAAGTTTAGATTGGATATAAGGAAGAAATTCTTTACTGTTAGGGTGGCGAGGCACTGGAATGGGTTGCCTAGGGTAGCTGTGAATGCTCCATCCCTGGTGGCATCCAAGGCCAGACTGGACAGAGCCTTGGGTGACATGGTTGAGTGGGAAGTGTCCCTGCCCATGGCAGGGGGTTTGGAACTAGATGATCTTAAGGTCCTTTCCAACCCTAACTATTCTATGATTCTATGATATTAGGCTTTAATCAAATGAGCATTCTTGGTTTTAGTGAACTAATTTTCAGGAATTTTGCGTTTCATATGTGTTCTTCTGGGATTAAGCAAAATATACAGCAGTGTCTAATTCTATTGCATTTTTCAGCAAGCTTTTTTTTATTTTATCTCTCTCTTCAAGAGAAGAGATAAAATCACAAGCCCAGTGATTATATGTCAAATGTATGTTTTCATTGTAACTACCCTTTCATGTACATGTTTGTGGGTGCTTTAGCAGCTGATGTGCTGAGTCTGCTATCATTGAACTTTCCCCTATGCCTTGCTGAGACCTTTTGCTCCTTCCCTTGTCATCCTGCAGAGCTTGGATTACATCATCTCTCCAAAGAGCACAACCTACCCCAGGCATTGCCATCTTGTTCAAAGAGAGAGGGCAGACCAAAGTGGACTACCTATCCAAATTTCATTATTGCTGCTCCTATGGTGTCCTCCACAAAATACAGGGATACCTGTAATGATGCTGTGCCTTGAGAATATGTTTGTGGGAATCTGGGGACACTTGGTAATAGTTTGCTGAAAAGTTTCAATTACCTGCTTTCTACTAAAAAAGCTGTTTGTATTTTCATGTGAAATATCTCTGTTATTGATCAAAATCCAAACAGCCACCTAAGAAAACAGACCATTGACAACTGCGTGCCCCTTCTTTAAGGGCACCAGCTGGAGCTTTGGCAGTGTATCAAAGGTAGACAGCTCCATCTATAGTTAAGGGAAAGTGAGGAACAGGATAATTCCATCGGTCCTTGATATGCATTTTTGGATGAGATGGATTGGACTTTGGAAATGCATGTCTGTGGTGATTCTTCATGGAACCTCCATGACTGACTTAAACCTAAACTTGAATTAAAGAGGACTGAAGATGTCACACATAAGATGACTAATACATAAGTTCTTAAAATGTATGCGAAGTGTCTGCTTTCATGCACATCTAACACCAATAGGCTGTATGTAACTACAAGAGTTCTGGTCGGATTCTGACTCAGTCTAGAGGCAGAACCCTCCAGTGTCACTGAGTCAACTGTGCTAGACCTTGCTAGGCACAACTTAGTTCCCACATTCACAACAGAAGACATGCCCTCTGCCTGAATGTTTGTGGTGCATATCTGCATGGATGTTGTTGTGCCACGCAACCAGAATTGTATGCTGTGTGAAGCAGCATTAATTAAAAGCTACAATTCTCTTAGATTCTTGATAAAACCATATCTGCATCTATGCTATAAACTGATTAGTTGATACTTTCTACAAGCCTTGCTCCTAAACCGGTGGTTAGAAATTGTGCCAAAACCAAAGCAGAAAACAACTTCACTGGCTTTTTAGCTGCAGGAGCACCATGCAAAACCTCATTTGATTTATGCTCAGTGTATGAGACCGAGCTGCTTTGCTGTTCTCGTATCACCAATGGGAAGGAGCTGATTAAGTACCTTTCTAGAGCAGATGCAGTAACGAGACTTTGTGAGCTGTGTGGTTCAGGAACATCCTCATCACTCTCTTGAGTGCATAACTGAGACCATGGACTTCTGGAAAGGGCCTTTTCTGTTGAGATTGCCACTCTCTTCCCTTTGTAAACTGAAGAGAACCCAGAAATTTAATTTCTTCCCTGCCAGTTAGATTGAGCATCCATATTTTTTTCACCCAAGGGATGCATAACACATGATTTACAGAACTGCTGACTGCTGTAGTTGCAATTAAAACAATACTGCCTTCATAGCTTGAAATCTGAGTGCAAACAGGCTGATAGTTTAATCAATCCATTTTCAAACATATTAACTAAACCAGCAGTTTACTGTTCGTGTCAAACTCTAAACAACTGTAAATCTTGTTTTCAAAAATCAACCAGAAAAAATGTAACACATTAAAAATGAATTAGATGTGGCACACCACCCATAAGCTGTATAATAAACAGATCACAGGCCTATAGTAATAGTTGTGATTTCTGGCACGTCACTGGAGAAGAACTCATGGGTTTTCCAAATGACCTGTGTCATAAATCATTGCATTCCCATTTACACTGAACACATGTATCTAATTTTTCAAGAGTGGCTTCTGAAATCCTGATGAATGGCTTCAGAATTGATTACTGGAATGTACGAAAAGTGGTGTCACAAATGCCTAATTGAGGAAAGGAAAAAAGGGATTAAAAATACAGTGCCATGAAATCTGAACAAAATATTGTAATATATACTACATAACAAATGAATAGCCACCCAGGAGACAAGCCTAAAATATGGCATATGTGAAATCTGTCACTTTTCTTAAAGACAGATAAATTGAAAAAAAAAATAATATGCGTTTTCAGTGGAGTTAAACCAATATAAACACACAAGCCAAGTATAAATCATACATGTATTATTTTTTTTTGACTATGCAGGCATCAGTATCTTGCTGTCCAGTTTAATATGCTTCCTGTTTGTTATACGTATGTTTTCATAATATGGAACACTTCATGTTAGAAAAAATTCAGACATCCTAAACCAGGAAATGTATTCAAACACATTAATGAAACTCCGGAGATGCATTGAGGTATTTTTATGTATATCTTATCCACTTAATTTATCTATGTTAACTTTTGTGAGCACGTTTTGGGTCCCCCACCCACCCCCCACCCCATGCTGAAAGCTGAACAAAAAGCTACGTGCTCAGTAAGCCCAAATTAACACACCCTTGTCTCTCCATGCCTCTCTGCAGACACTGTAGATGGATTATCCAACACAGTCTCATCATCTTTCAAGTGACAGGTAGAAGTACAGTTGGTAAATCCAATTTTTATTTCTTGTGTGTAAAAGACTGCAAATTGCACTACATGATGAAAGATAATGTAGATAAATTTTATGTTTTGCCCACTTTTAAAGATTTATCTGTGTCAGCAGCTGGAGCATATGCACTGAAATTGAATGTGTTACATGATTGTAGCATGTAGATTCTGATTTGGTGTTGAAAGAAACTCCTTGGCAGATAAGTAATGAAATGAAACAGCAAACATGCCATCACCTAATAAAAACATCAGTTCATAAGAACTATTAACTACCTTTTCCCAAGATATCCTTTTTTAATTGATGTATTTGAATTTGTGTTAAGAAAACAAATTCATGTTATTCTAATAATATGTGCTGAGCAGTGGTTATAGAATAAGGATTTTTTTTAAGGAAACTATTGCCCTTTATCCAGTCTTTATTTGCAAGGTTCAAAATGACCCGCGTTTGTTAAACTTTACTACTGAGGTTCATGAAACTTTCTTTGGATTAGGAAAGCATAACCTTCTGTCCTGATTTAGAAGGGTGTTGCAGCTTTTCATTAACCTGGAAACCTCCTATTTACATGGTTCACAGCCTAGTCTCAGCTCACTTGGAGGTAACAAAGGGTGTCGGGACAAGAGTGCAGCAGGGGGCTCATCCTTTAGGGCTGCCATCTGAATTTGATCAGGTCAACTGTTTTAACTCCTGCCTCATTAGGCAAAATAAAATGGAGATTATGGTGTGTAGAAGGATCACATTACAGACAGCAAGCTCTGCCTCCTGACACTCTCTGTTGATTTTGCATTTTGACAAGACCTTGCTTTCTGTGTTTTCCATTCTGTATTACAGCAAGCTTTAAATTATTTTGAAGACAAGATCATTTGTATCCCTTGGCATTTCAGAGCTTAGCCAAAGAGGAGTGAAGTAATAAGTGAAGACACATTAGTCTCAGAGGCAGTTTACCTACTGGAGAGATGTCACTGCTTAGCATGGGCTTAATGCTGATAGACACATTAATTCAGCTTGTCAAGCAATGCCTAGCTCTTCTCTTTTCAAAGTTTAGTTTAGCTGTAAATTTGAAAAAATCTGACACAAAAAGTTCACTGGGTAAATTATTATTATCACATGGCACAGAGGGTTAAATAATTCATTTCAATTACTTATAATTAACATGTCAAGTCTGTTTAGTTTCTCTTTAGTTACTGGGTTTAGCATTTACATGAAATTGTAAAAACTGTTTAGAGTTAAATGTGCTTGTTGCATTATAGTGCATGTTAGAGTGAAGATGAGTATAATCAAATACTCATAAGAATCTTTGCCATCTGGTTGTCCACTAACAAGCATTTCCTACTGACCTTGTGTACCATGTATTAATTGAAAGTTTTCTGTGTATAAAAGGCAAAAAATGGTTCAGGAAATCAGTTTGGGAGCTGACAAATACTTCACAGATCTCCTGTGAGAAAGATAGTTGTTATCCATCACACCCAATTATGGTTTTCTTTAGGAAAAACAGGGATAATAATAGCAGGTAATGTTTAGCAATTAGATATAGCTCTTTTTTGTATTGCATTTATTGGTAGGCTTTTCTTCTCTATAAGCTAAGAGTAACAATTCATGGTCAATACAGAGGGAGTAGAAATATCAAAATCAGAAATAAATTTACATTATTTTTGTAACTATTGCTTCATATATCAAGAGTTAGCCAGAAATAAAGACATTAAAAGACTGTCAAAACAAGAAGCTCCCCTCAGGGAAGGGGGAAAAGAGGCAATGTGTAATATGTGACAGATGTGAGCATAAATTGTTTAATGCAAAGTAGAATGCAGGCTCTTCTATGGTTAGAAGTGTAGCGTAAAATTGTTTTAAGCTGACTTAAGGTTTTTTACTCAAGTAATGGCCAACTGAGAAATATACACTATTGTTGCATCCCAAGTGAACTTAATATGTCTGAATTTAAAGCTATTAGCTTTCAGGAAACTATAAGTTGCACAATCCATTATAGCACGTCCCTCCAGTAACATGGGCCACATGACCATATTTAACTCCTGCATATTATGCACCAACTTCAACATCCTTATTCCTGATGCAGCTTGATTCATTTGCGGGTTGTCACTTATCCTGTGGACTTAAGGGGGAAGGAGTCTCAAAAATAAACTTCTGCGCATTTTTGTTTCTGTGTTTCTGCCTTAAGAATTGTATCTTGTGGGAATGTTTGAAGTTCAAAATTTTCTCTAAGAAGTTTCATAGGATGAAGCCACCACTTCCAAAACCAAACAGAGAGGCAGAAAGGATGATTTTCATGAAACAATTACACGTACTGAAAATGTTGAAAAGGTTTTTGGTTAAAAATATATCCTAAAGCATGTGCACAGATCATTGCAGATCCTTGTAGCCCAGATAATCTTATTTACATCTGTTTCCAGCCTCTCATTTCTCCTTACTCTTCACTTTCTAGCTGCAAAATCTTTTCTTTTTCTTGTTTTGTCCCCCTTACTCTAGTGACTGCCCTTTTCCACTCTTCTTTGTTCTTTTTAACAACCTGTCCCACATTCCTCCAGTCCAATTCATTTCCACTTCATGTGACAACACTTCTTTACCTGCTCTGTTTCCATTTGACCCTTTTAGATGAAGGCATCACTTCCTGCTATAAGCTTCAAGTAGCTGAGATGAGGGGAGACACATACCGTGTCATGGTATGTCTTTTAGATACTGTGCTGAATATAGTATCTATGAGATCCTGCAGTATGAAACAGAGCAGGATGCCTCAGAAAATGAAAGCAATTATTTAAAGCAAAGCTATGTTAATTTTGGTGTTAATTGTATGCATGCACCCAAGAGCAGCTTTGCATTCATCATGAAAAATAAAGCAATCTGAGTAAATAAGAGAAATGCAGTTAGGGGGTGTTTGGTTTTCTTTTACTGCATAGCCTCATAAATATTTGCATCAGCAAAACAGAGTCTGGCAACAAGCAGTGATCATTTACTTTGCTATTAGAGGAACCATTCACTGAATTATATCCCAAGTGGAAGATATAAGATATTACTGACACTTGACTGTCTTCCCAGTACTAAGGCCAGCTGAATCCTAGTAGTCTAGACTGCGGCACCTCCAGTCCTGGAAAAGTATGGAGTGCTCTGGCCATATAATTCATTACACTGTCCAAGTATTTTGTAAGTATAAGGGAATGTTCAGTTATCATGTTAATAGGTTTTATTCTTCATTAAAAATAATTTTGGCCAATGGTCTGGTCCCACTGTTGGATGCAGAGCACTTAGCTGTAGGTTAAGAGAGCAGTTGCCTAGCCTTAAATGATGTCAAGGAGTCAGAATGGCAAATTCTCACACATGAGATGTTTATTATCTGCCTCCTAATACAATTGTACTATTTCCTGTTAAGTTAGAAAGTTAAGAGGGAAATGCAGCAAATATTACTCTTGCCTACTGTAGGCAGTAAAGAAAGCTATTCTTATGTATTGCAAGAGCACAATGGTGAAATTCCCCTTTCTCTGTTTTGGTCATATGAGAACAATACCAGCCATGCTGTAGGTCCAAGTCATCTGGCATAACTCAGCGTGACTCATGGTGGCTTGAAGAGTAGCAGTCTGTAACTACAGTGAGGAAGAGCAGAGCTCACTGGCTTGCAGAAACAGGAGCAAAAAGGCAAAACTGGTGACTTTTCCAACGTCATAAGCTCATACCTTTGGGGTCCAGGTACAACTTGTCAGGTCATGTTCCTTCAGAGTGTTTAAGGAGCATTGGCTCCAGAGCTGTGTGACAAGAGGAGTAAAAGAAAAACTTGTGCATGCCTTTTACAATCATGCAAAAGGAATAAATCTCTGAGTATTTTAACATGGATAATTAGTGTGTGGTGATTAGAAGTAATGTGGTGCCACACCCCGGAGCTGGTTGACCTCAAAAGAAGGCTTTGCCTTTAAAGGACGTAGAAAGCAAAATTGCTTTCCATGGTTGTGCTCAGATGCTCTGCTAGATGCAGAGGGGTCAGCTATGTTACCAGAACCATGCCATTTTTAGGAGTCTTTCTTCATGAAGGAGGCATTAGCAATAATACTACCATCACTAAAATTCAGGGAATGCTGTCCTAAGTTGATTTGGGTCAGTAAAAGAAGGTTCAGAGTTTGGACTTCTTTCCTGCCTTTCTGTTTATATGGTAGTCTGTAAATAAAGGATCTAATTCAAGATGTCAGATTTCAACTTTAACACTGTGATATGCAATTTCACTACCAGTGCATGCTAGCACATCTCAGCATGGATTGTCTAGAAACTGAGCTAGTTTTTACAAGCAAAAGTGTAAAGCTTTTCAAGAAAATTGAGGAAAGGAACAAATTAGAAAACATCTATATTTGCATCATAAATATTCTAACTGGCCTTAGGCATAAAATCATTATTGGACCTTCTAGTCTAATATACATAAGATAAATTATGTGTTTGAGCTCTTCAGTAAATTGATTGTTTATAGTGAAGCCAAGTGATAAACATCTTTGCTTGGAATGATTTAGGCTCCTTGTAGATTAATTCTCCCTAAAAGTTTCTCTGTTTCTGTGATACATTTAATTCCTTTGTGCTTACTTCTCCATTTTAGACAGGATCAGCTGATATTTACATAAAAATGTTTCTCAGGATCTGGCATAAAATATCTTCAATTCTCACTTTAGGAGGTCTGCATTTTTCATCCAAATTTAATAGATATTTATACCTTGAGAAGATATTATCTAATGTACTGTTGGTTCAAGTTCATTCGCAGCCTCACTTTATATTGAAACATGGACAAAGAGTGTAATTTGTTAATGTCATAAAGGATGAAGTTGGTTAGAAAGGGAAGTGTACACGATTTATAATAACACAAGTGTTTCCTTGCTAATCCCTTGGCAGGTTCATTATCTGTAGAGCCCCAGGCAATAGTTGGCCTATCGTGAGAGTGAAATTTAACCCACAGCATGAAATTAATCCTCAAAGACTTTTGTCTGCTCTTTCTAGAAATAATAAATTCAAAGTGATTTCATACTTCTACTCTCTAACTTTATGCAGAGGTGTTAAATACATATCTAAACTCTATGGCATGTATCAGTCTATTGATTTATGTTTAGTGAACTAGTGTCCAAGTAATAAGGAATTTGAAGATATGAACTAAATGTGTTTTCATTGTTTCTTCCTGAAAACCTTTTTTCTTCAATAATAAAGAAAGCTCTATTCCTTGTAATTACAGGAAGACAAGGAATGTGTATGTGTATTTATGCATGTATAATATCATTCTAATTATTACATATGGTTTTCTTAGATCTTCTGAGTTTATATATGAAACAACTTGGTGGGGTTTTTCACATCCCAACTTCTTTCATAAAACTTAGAAACATAGAATCATAGAATAGTTAGGGTTGGAAAGGACCTTAAGATCATCTAGTTCCAAGCACCCTGCCATTGGCAGGGACACCTCCCACTAAACTATGTCACCCAAGGCTCTGTCCGAGTGGCCTTGAACACCACCAGGGATGGAGCATTCACAACTTCCCTGGGCAACCCATTCCAGTGCCTCACCACCCTTACAGTAAAGAACTTCCTCCTTATATCCAATTTAAACTTCCCCTGTTCAAGTTTGAACCTGTTATCCTATCACTACCCTATACCTGTTGTCCTGTCACTACAGTCCCTAATGAATAGTCCATCCCCAGCATTCCTGTAGCCCCTCTTCAGATATTGGAAGGCTGCTATGAGGTCTGCATGCAGCCTTCTCTTCTCCAGGCTGAATAGCCCCAACTTTCTCAGCCTGTCTTCATACACGAGGTGCTCCAGTCATCCAGATCATCCTCATGGCCCTCCTCTGGACTTGTTCCAACAGTTCCGTGTCCTTTTTATGTTGAGGATACCAGAACTGCACACAATACTCCAAGTGAGGTCTCACGAGATCAGAGCAGAGGGACAGGATCACCTTCTTTGACCTGCTGGTCAAGCTGCTTTTGATGCAGCCCAAGATACAGTTGGCTTTCTGGGCTGCAAGCCCACACTGCTGGCTCCTGTTCATTTTCTCATCAACCAGCATGCCCAAGACTGAACTTATGAGAAATCCATCGAAGGCTTGTTGCTAATAAGCAAATAGTTTGCTAGAGTTTTGGAAAGTACTTCTTGAATCAGCAGTGTAAATTCTGAGTAAATCAGCAGGGTTTTGTTGGTTTTTTTTCAGAAAGATTTCTTTCCCTTATGTATGCAGAGCACTAAGGAGATAGCAGGTGAAAGTAATTTATTACTGTTTTATTCAGACTCTCCTCTGCATTTTTTAGGATGTGATTCCTCACTCATCACACAGTCTAGTCTGTAAGAATAGATGAACACTTCTAGATGCTTATATCTATCTAGGTGCTATCTAGATGCAGGGTAAAGATTTTTCCCGCTTTTAGCCAGTGCTTACCTAGTACATATCCACTGGTTTGTTATATTTTTGTGTTCATCTTCTAGGGATTTTTCCACTTCTGAAGGCAGCAAATCTTATTTAAAAGGTGTTTGCAAATTGCCATATCCTCTTTGTTGAAGAACTTCTTCAAAAATATTACTTGAAACTTTGCACAGTCATAGCCTTTGGGACGGAAACCAAATGACAAGAAATGAAGTAAGTCAAGGGCTACTTAGTACACAGTCCTGACCTGGGCAGGAAGTTTGCAAGCTACTTAGAGGCCATTATACAAGCAGGTCTGGAAATCTGTTACTCTTCTCATCATCTTTCTTATTCTTCAGACAGAATACACCACTCAGACAGTGGTGTAGACATTGAAGCTTTCCCACTTCATATACTCCTTAGAAGAAAATTTGTATCTTAATTCATACTATTCTTCCTCTGTGTATTTTAAGGAAGTTATTTTTGTGCACAAATACACTGTACTGGTGAGAAGGAAAACATTGCTAAAATATGTCAAGCAGAACAGTGAGCTGAGGGATGTCTTTGATCCTAACAAAACTTCAAGGCATGTTAAAGATGCCATCTGATACTAGAGATGATGTATGTTGTAAGTCTAGGAAAACTCTGAAAACTTCAGATCTTTTTGTAATATTTATTGCTCAGAATAGAAAGTCCTACAGAAGAACCTCAAATAAAATTAAGACATAGTTTTCTAAAGTATTTTTAAGCTCCTTTTATTGTTAATGGAAGCTGATGGATTTAAACATTCTAATTTGATACAGTATGGTACAGTAAATGAATACCATACAGTAAGTCAGATATCATTATGTCTGCATTATTATTGTCCCTTCAATGCAGTAGTAGAGAAGGGAAATCTGCAGAACTGCACAGCTTGGTTTTAGGTGTTAGAGATGACAAGAAAGAAGCAGAGGCAATGACACATTGCTCATATCTTGACCAATGACTGACTCAAGTTTTCCCATCTGCTCAATATATAGCGTTTCTTCAGGACAACATTCCTCTCTCCCCACTATACTCATAATTTTACCCCCTATACATCCATCAGCCATTCCCCTGTGACTGACTTTCCCTATTTGCCCATTTTCCAGACCACAAGCTTATAGTGAAGACTTCTTGCAACGAAAGCAGCAGTTTGTTGATCGTGAGACTGGTTTCTACTGCCAGTTCCATTGACAAGCTGGCATCTTGTGACCTCTTATAAACAACCGTTAATAAACTGGCAGGTGAGGATGCTTTCAGCTGGTAGGCAGGATGGCTGTTGCATTTTCAAGAGTCTTGAGACAGAAAAGGTGAAGAACTCTCCCCTGCATGTAGTGAAACTGGAGTTCTGTAGGTTCTAAAGGTTCTGTAGACCTATAAGTTCAACTTTATTCTTTGAGAGTTCGAGCCACAAGTCAGAAAAGCTGTATTTTATTAACACTGATAATACCAATGTACTCTGCAACATCTGCAACATTTAGGTACAGTAAGTCCTTCTCATTCCTGGCACCTTTCAGCATACACAGCAGGGATAGTTGTATCCTAGGGATCCTTGGATTCCTGTTTATGTGCACAGACTATATAGACCCACAATGGAGGAGCTAAACTCACTGACAGTGTTATGTCACATAGCAGACCAATAGCACACACTACCTGGCTAGCTCTTGGGAAGAATAGCATAATTTATCTTAATACGAAGATAAGAAGCTCTCCAAAGAGTTAGCCATGTAGTTGCTTCTCCCATTAGCTAGTATATGTGCCAAGAAAAAGAGGGAGGGAGGTGGCATGCTTACATGTTGTACACTTGGGATTTTATTTATCGCACTTTATCACTCACTTTAGCATTAGACGACAAATAGCAATTATGGATCAACAAAAGCATTATCCTCCTCATATATAACAATATATATAGCAATTACTTATTAATTCTGTATAAGCATGCAGAAGGACTTTGTTCAACAGTCGTTTTTCAACAAGCCAGTTTTATTTATAAGGAGGCATGCAGTAATTCAGTTAGTTAGCTTTTTCTCTGAGTCCATGTAGCCCTATGAAGACTTGGCTAAGCGGGTGTATGGAGGGGACACAGAATGTGGTAAGGAAGCAAATCAGTAGTCCCTAGAAGTACTGCTTAGCAGCATCAGAATTGCCTTTTTTTGTGCTTGTTTTTCAGTCCTCGGGCTCAATAGCTGAGTCAGATCAGCCATGTTAGTGTAGTCTGCCTGCCTGCCTGGAAAAGAATGTGAGCAAAATGCCTTTAAAATGCTTCTCTGACTATACAAAATGAAGGGAGTTTCCCTAGCTTTCAACTGGTTTGGTTTCTGAGATAGACATCACCATAACAGAACCTGAAGATACTTCCTTGATTTGTAGATTTTCATTAAATCAAAACGAATCATTTACCATTTCTTTTTCAAAAAACAATCTTTGAAAGGCACAAGGCTGCACACAAGCAGTGAAATCCTCTGAGAAGTATACGCTCCGGACTACTGCACTGCCTGCTACCCACAAACGCTGTGCTGAAATCCATTCTCTCTTTCAAAATTTGCCTTCCTTTGTACCTTTAAAATTATCAGCACTTGGAAAAAGTCTTGTTAAATCTGGAAGAAGTCCTGGTTTTCTTTAGAATCAGCAATGTTTCAGATACTGATTAAAAAGGGAGCTCTACCTTTACTCCTGAAGTCGGTAAGAAATATTATGGAAAATTGCGTTAACTCTTGCAAATCCCTCTACAACTATAAAAGTACAAATGAGATCGTCCCTGCTGTTTCAGTCAGGCCTATGAACCTCAGAGCAATAGGATATTTATAAGAAAATTCCAGACATAGCAGTGGTGCCGTGATCCATATGACCCAAAGTTTCCAGTCTTTGTCTATCCTCCTGTCTTTAAGGAAAAACAGAGGGGCATAAAATGAAAACTTGGAAGATCACAAATCATTGTTATGACTCATTATAATGAATGATTTGTGCATTACTTTATGGAGCAGTTAGATTGAGTTTGGGGGAAAAAAAAAAAAAGAAACCATCCTTTTTAATTTTCAACACTTTATGCCAATTTTCAGACAATTGTCTTTCCTAAAATAACAGCACTCTTTTTTCCACACTGTCCTTGGTAACTACTGAGTTTTTTCAGCTGGGAGAATGTGTTCTGATATAAAGGTGCAGCTTTGCATGGCTGTTGTCAAGAGCCTGTTATTGTTTCCGTTGCAACATTAAGTCTTATTTTCTGGTGTTTAAAACTGGGCCATTCTTGAACTTTGGAAATTTTCAAAATGTATTTACAAATAAGAAAAATAATCTCATTGGGTGTGGCTTTTTGGTTCTGCAAAGAAAATAGTGTTCTGTCAGCTTTGCAGCAACTGTGATTCACAGTTTTGGGTACTCAAGTCTTCTGACCACAGCCTGCAACCTGGTTTCTAGATTCTCCTGAGTTTTGTTTAGCAATAGGGTTTTTTGTCAATTATTAATGATTTGAGAGTCATTAGAAGAACAATAAATCTACTGAAGTCTCAAAATAGCTGCTATTTTTCCACTACATTAAATTTGTAAAGTTCATCTTCTTTATTTGTGTTATATCTTCATATGGTGAATTAATAGGGTATATTCCCAGGTCTCAAAGTTTTCTCTTAACTTCCTAGGATAAATTCTAATGTTACATAAAAATCTGCTGGAGGTGTGGTTATGTATCCATGGACTCTGAAAGACACTGTCAAGCTACCATTTCAACAGACAGCAGATTTTCCTTACAGTTATGGGATTACATTTTTGGTTTGCTTTTTACAGAGGAAAGTGCACTATTTCAGGTAAATTCTATTAAAGAAACCAAGTTTTTCACAATATTTTGCTAGTTTTACTCTAAGTCACCAGAGCAGAGAAAGTCATAGCACTTCAGAGGAAATTTCATCATCAACTTGCCTTTTTATGCCCTACTGTATGTTAAGAACTGTTGAGGTCGCTCTGCACTGGCTGATAATTAATTCCATATAATCTGTAATACTGGGGCACAACTGGATGGGTAAGAGTTGAGTTTCAGTCTTTAAATCAGAATTCCTTGTTTTACTAGTTTCATTTCAAAAGGTAACACTGCTTTAAGGGTGTATATTTTCTGTGATTTAACCATATAATTTTATAGGAAAAGTCATTTTTTTGTAGAAACAGTGTATGCATAATAGATAATGTCCATGTGATGTATATTAGCTATTAGTCATTTACAAGGTTTGTCTATTATTAAGAAAGGGCAAATGAGTTAAGGTTTTCAAATGCAGGGTATTTAGTTGTACTTTTCAGTTGGGTAAGTCTGTTTGTATCTCTTCCAGTATTTTAAAAATCTCAGCCACAATATGTTAATGAAATTGTTTCCCTTTTAAGTCTTTTCCAGCACAAGCATAGGAGGTTGGGTGAACACTTAAAACGAACTCTTCTTTCAGCAACTCGCAATTTGATTTTGGCTATTTTCCACTAAAAATTAATTTGGATTTCTGTATTTGACCATTTCTTTCCTTTGGGAGAAAAGATATTTTTGGTTATCTTTCCTACTTTGACCATAGGGAGCATGTGTAATGTATATTTTGTTGTGCTTTGCAAATTTTTGGTGATAAATCTTTTTAATAAAAAAAAAAAAATCACAATACACTAAGTTATGATGGGATTGATCTCATCAAAGAACTTAAAATGCTAACGAATACTGAAAAGTATTGAAAAACCTTCCAACAAATCCTCCCCCAAAATCTTCTTGCCAGAAAGCCGCAATGATTTTCTTGCCTTCTCTTTCCGCTGAAAAGTGCTGTGTGATTACCACAGGGGACATTGAAATCAAAGCTTTGTTGAGAAAACTATGTATAAGTATTTGGCCTTTTCTGTAGGAATTGTTGAAGAAAAAAGTGTCACTTGTCCTGTGGGTTATAGAGCTTAATTACATTTTCCCAAACTGGCAGAATTTTAGAGCAATGATTGCTGTTTGTATTTCAGGTGTTGTCGAGCAATGACCAGTAATAATTACGCATATGAAGCCTTCCTGTGGCTTATCAGATACGTTTTATTTTACAAAGCTGCATTGAGTTTTGCCTTTGCATCTTTTTGAAGTAATAGAGAGTACATTTACTTTTTAAAGGCAGCAAAATTATTCCTCTAATCTGCTATCATTTAACTTATAGATGAAATTTTCATACTTTCATTTACATTTTTCAAAGGCTCTAATTTCCAGAGACTCAGTACTGGATTCATTGATTACAGTAAGGTCAGAGGATGCAAGAATGGCTCTACAGGGTAGGCTGAAGGTCCATCTAATCCAGCAGAGAGAGGTCATGAGAGGATATACATTTTTGTAATAGGAGTTAAACTGAGATAAGGAACTGGACGGGTTTTAGCAGGCACATGTTGCACACTGAAATCTGCCAGACCACATTCTCATTTTTCCCTGAATCAAGACCGGATACTGGAGCCTTCATATTATATAATCCAATATCTGATTTCTTGTGAAATCTTTTCTAGTCACTAGTTTATATTCCTCATCACTTTGTCTGTTGTTTCTCTATAAGCTGTTTTGAAGGAAAACATACAGGATTTTATCCAAAGCTAATGAAAACCAGACTTCTTCTGTTGATGTATTAAGCCATGAGTGACTACCCATATTTAAAATCATAAAAATAACTGCATGATCTGTGACAATACAAAATTATTCCTTATGGTGCCATTTTCAATGATTTATGCAGTTTATATAAGGAGCAAAAAAATCCATAGATTTTGGAGGGTTGTTTTTACTTAGGAAATAGAGACTACAAGAGTCTTCAGAAATAAACTGTGACTGTAAAAACAAAATGCTGGTTTTACCATTACTGGTTTCTGCTGATTCCTTCATCAACATAACTAAGAGCTTTTTTACACAACAAGCTGTAGACAAAAAAAACCCAAGCAGTGTTTAAATTTACCTATTACTTTTACAGTCAACAATTCCCAATCGATTTTACCTTCATAAGATTATGACATCGCATATATTACATGATCTTTCACACAAAATGTTGTGTGATTTTCAAATACAAATGTCCCTTTATGATCATTGCTGTGATCTTGTGCTCAAAATTTGCATCCAGGCAACAAAAGTTTCAGAATTGTATCCACAACACCAGCAGAGAGGTGGCAGAGGTGTTCCTGCTCTGGCAGGAGTTGTAGATGGGCTTTTCACACAGAATGACATTAAAGTAATCTCTATTCTAGATAATTATAAAATTATAAAATAAATTCAAGTTAATTATAAAAATGTACTGTGCCTACAGGTCCGTAACTGAGAGGGAAGGCTGGTATTTGCAAGGAGCTCATGGAAGCCCACAGCTGCTAGTTATGACCCAGAAACACAAGAGCATTAACAGGACCTGGAGGCTGGGAATTGAAGGTTGGAACACTTGCACATGCAATCAATAGGGAGGACACCAGCTCAGAATCTCATTCTGTAGCTTCACCTTGCTATGAACGTGTTCTCAGTATTTTCATCCGTGGAATACAAGAGAACTTACACTACATCATGAGCAGCTTTTAGTGTGGAATAAAACAATGGTCAGTTTCACTAATTTTTTGTTGTTTTGCACGCCTCCTCTACACACACACACTCATTGATGTAATTAGATTATTAAAAGTATTTATGGTTTGAACTTAGTTTCTGTTTATTTCTTTCTCAGGAAGGCATTAAATGACTTGTATGTAACTGCTACAACTAGTTATTTTCTTTAGCCAAATTACCAGAGTGGATTTGCATGAGAGTTGTATGGGTTAATTTAACCTGCTTCTGGTCTAGTTTATTTTTGCTGAACACTCTCTTCTAAAACTATGTGTAAAGGAAAATTTCTTTCTGACATTATAGCTACTCTATGTTTGTTCCATGCATGTAATGGGAAAAATGATGCAGGAGAAAAAAGTAGTTCTTCATTAGTACTTGACAAAATGCAGTTTTCATTTCGGAGCCATTTCATTACACTCTTGGTTTATGTAGTACTGCTTTCTTTTTGCCACAGATATTTCTTGATAAAGTGATGTGCTGTTTAGCTCAAATATAAAAGCAAGCTATAGAGAAGAAAGTCATCTATAAAAGGAATAGGAAGTACAGGAAAGGTGAAGTTCTTTTTGTGATTAGTGCACTTTTGTCTGGTCTAAGAATAAGAGTCACATGCAGAGAATTGACCAAAAGTACCAATGAAACAGCTAAGCTATGTTGTCAGATTTAGGACTTTGCTGTACCTCTATTCAATGATGCAGTTCATTAAAGGAAAGTATTTTCAAAAAATCCTAAACTCAGCATAAACCACGCATGGGAAGTTATCATCATCAAGGCTGCAAGAGTTTAGATCAATTGTATTACGAGGGTTTAGGTAAATTGCTTTTCACTAACCAAAAAGGATGTGGCAAATTATAATGATCTTATTGGATTCAAATTTTGATCAGAATAACCAGTTTCTTCCCTCTAAATTCTGCAGTTTTAGATTGCTAAATCTGTTGTTGATATAGCTCTACCTTTACTGTGAATTTACTCCTTAACTCAGACATAGGTGTTTCTTTCTTTCTCATGTAGTGTTCATATTTTCTCCTTTTGCCCTACTTAGATAACAAATCAGGTTCTGAGATTTTTTTATTTTCTTTTTTTTTTGGTCAGAGTCAAGCTACAAATTGCTGGGCAACCAGTCAGGGAGAGGACAGAACAGATCAGGACTGCAAGAAGGCAGAGGGTCAGATGTGGAATGGACAAATTTATGACTTGCAGTGTTTGATAAATACTTCAGCAAATGTGAGAATTCATCAGTCTGTGTTTGGTAACTTTTATTTGAACATCATACGTGGTAGCTGATGTCCAAACTTGCATAAAAGCATCTCTGCAGCTGAGTTTGAGGTTTCAGGTTATCTTTACAGTTCTTTCCATTATTACTGTCTCTTTCTTCTTCAAAAACCATGTTCCTCCAAAACTAGGAGGAACAGGTAGATGAACAAGAATAATAAACTTCAAGAAAGTGGAATTCATGTAGATGAATTTTGAAAGAATTTTTAGTAATACTTCTCTACCCATGATTCTGGTTTATTACTTGTGAAGTAAATAGGAACTATATGAAAGACTCTGTGGTTAGTTGGAGATAAATCTATGTCTACTATGGAGAAAGTTTGGAATAAGTTCTGTTCTTTTGCCTGTTCCCTATGTTCTACTTTACTGGATTCTTACATGGTTTTTGCAATTAAATAATCATCATAGCAATACTATAATACCTAAAATATGATCCCTGCACTATCAAAATTTATGTCTTTGGCTTAAAATAATTTAGTTCTTTCTTGTTTTGAAATCTAGCGTTCAGTTTATCAACAGTTCATATGATTTACTGTTAAAATAGGTAACAGAATTATACTCTCAATTTAGTTATTATCCTGAAAGTAACATAAGCAACTCAAAGAACTTAAGCAAAAAAGTGAAAATACAAGTGAAACACATTATATCTTCTAGGTCCACTTTGCTCTGAAAAGTTTTGAGTGAAATCTAAATATCAGTGGATAGTAGTAACACCTGAATAAATGTTTGAGTTAGCAAATCAAAATCTTTTTAAGTTATAATTTTTATTATAAGTATGTGAATTGTTAAATTATGTGTATTAAGTTTCAGACTATACATTTTTTATCTACCTATGCTGTATCTACAGCTAGGAGTGTCTGGAATCATGGGAATTACTGAAAGTGTAAAAAAGGCTATAAAAGTTGGTTTCAGTTTTCTGAAGGCTGTACACATATATAAAAGTTGTTTTAAAATTAACATTGCACAGATAATTTGTTTGTTGTTATACCACGTAACTCTATAGCATCTGCACAGCTCAGTTCCTGAGATTATTGACTTTGGTACTGCAGAAGTCCCAGTCATGGAGGGAAATATTAGGAGCCTTATTCAAAGTAGAACATACAATAAAATCCTAGTAAAACATATGAAGAAAAGGAAAATACAGCTAAGACTGCTACTCTTTGGCAAGCACTACAACATGGTATAAAGCCTGGTTCTCTGAGTCAGTATTTTTCTTTTCCTCTGAACTTTGTGGTTGAGGAACTAGTCAGCAGCACTGATAAAAGCAGCAAGAAATTCTGGAATTTGCATATGAGGGTATAGTCTTTGCAAGCCCAGTGGCAAGAAGTTGGTGAGGCTAGCCTACACCACATCACATTGCGGTTGTCCTACATAGCTGGGCATTTAACTGCTCACTATCTACTTGAATCTAGTTATGAAAATACTGGTTTCTTCCTTTTACATTTTAAGATTACTAAAACAATTTCAGCATGTGTTGGAAATTCTTCTGTCCAGATCAGTAAATACAAGGGGGAGGATTGCTAGGTTCATTGTGGTGAACCAGCTTGAAACACTGCATACCTGAATGCTGTAGTGGCAGACATCCACAGGACAACTTTGATGAAATGTTCAGCAAGCATTAGCAAAAAATGTAGCAACTGATAGAGGGAGCAAGAATTTGTTTTTTTTTTTCCTCCAGAGAGCACATGCACATGCTTGTTCTCCTGTAGATATTGAGTGTATTAGAAAAGACCACTTAGAGGACTCTTGCAATAGGAAGAGGAGGGAGGAAAGCATCTTGTGGACTGAAGACTTTGTAAAACTCTGAATAAAGTACTAGCTATTATAAGAACAAAAAGAACTCTGAAGGTAGGCATTGGAAACAGATACATGTGCTTATGTAGAGTCATTGCTCCACAATACGATGTATCTCTTCTTAAATGGTAAGTAAGTGGCTTGGAGAACTGATAAGAGGACTCAAGCATCTTCTGCATTGTGGAATGTCATCTACATTGCGGGATGACAGGCAGAGCCCATTGAAAGTTATTGATCAAGGGCTGTTGCAACCAAAACCAAAAATGTGCTCTCTCATGCTGTCAAAATAAGAATAATTTAGGTTTATTTATTTCACAAGTAGTAGTTGTAGTGCTGATTTGTGTGGATAAGTTAAAATATTTTCCTGGGTTTAGATCATGCAGGGTTTTCAACGAAGATACTGAACTTCGGACAGACTTCAAAAACTCGAATTGTTTACATGATTTCCACTTTTTGGGATTCCAGCCATGTGTCTTCCGGGAAGGACACTGATATTCTCTTCTTAAACAGCATCAGGACACTTTTGTATTTAATAAAGCTACTGCAAAGGTACTGTTCAGTCAAAGGTGTCATTAAAGACCAAGCCCTGTGACCTGCTGCTTCAAGACAGAAAGGGAGACTGTGAGGTCCTCAAAGGCATAGGAGCTGGAGGTGGGGATGGTGGGGAAGAACTGGGAGGTCAGGCAGTAGGTGCTGGGGTGGTCCTAGGGGTAACTTGGGGGCCTAAGTGAACAGCTGCTCTGTGGGCATTTCTAGAAAGACAGTGCTCAGGACCACAACATTTTGGCCAGAAAGCCAAAAAGCAGGAAAATGAGAGAGGAGGAAAGTTAGCCTGGTGATAATTTTAGAGTGATAAACCTCTCTGTAAACACATAATATGTTGGAGTGTCTTCTTCTGTCAGTGACTTTCTGGCACCTGTTTTATGCTAGTAATAAATAGCAAGTAATTCATCCCAGCCATACGTCTGTTCAGAGTGTTTCTGAACCTTACCTGCATACTCTTCATGCAGACTTCAAAATAATTAATTAGATCAGAAGTTAATGCTTAGATTTTACTTTAAGGAGAATTTATCTACTTTTATTCTAGCAGAGCTAATAATATACAAGGCAGGCATACAGCTTTCAAAAATGCATGAAATTCAGTGATTTTATAATGCTTTTAAAATTGAATGATTTTGAGGCAGAAAAAGCCATTATGTATCCCCTAGTTGTGTTCATTCCTCTAAACAATCATTAAAAACAGGCCAGGTTGTTTTTGAAGTGAATGTTTTCACTCTTCTGTGTTATTAAGATTACTAATACAGGTTGCTAATGCTTCCAAAAAAACAAACATTTTTTCAGCTCTTCTCTGAGCTTCTTATAACAAGTGCTGGGGATCAATTAGCTAGTTCATTAAAAAAGTTATACATGATTTTATTGAGGTAAGCAATTCTGAATCAAAGAACCCAATTCGCAGATCTAGGTTGAAGCACATAATTGGCATGTATTTTAGGATTGCTGTTAAAGCTATAAAAAAGATTTACTAGGGAAGGAATGGATCCAAAAACCCTAAAGGAAGGAATATGTTATTTGTGTGACCCAGTGTTATAAATGGACTCATTTAATACTAAGATCTTATCTACATTAAAACAAAAAACTGAAATAAATGTAAAACTTCTTTGATATAACTTCTTTAGCAAGAAGTTATTCTTCATCTGATACACGTAAATTCATACTGCATTTCTTCTGCTATGATTTTTACTATTGCTATCAAAGATACATTTTTATCAAATCATATACATTTCATTGAGAAATCAACACTGTGATAACTGTAAAACAAAATTGTATAAGTATGTTCACCATGTTATTGAGATCCACACTGAGTCTGAGATTAAAGCCTCAGTTCTACAAACAGTTCTGCAAGCACAACTCAGTGGGGAAGCTTATACACATCCTAGTAGGACATGCTTGAGTATTTGCAGGGAGAAAGAGAGGGAAAGTGCATTATTCAGAGGATGTTTTAGAAACAGTGGTGCTTTATTCTGAGTTTACAAGTGGGCCAAATCCTGAAACTTGAGGGGAAAAGTTTGGGTTAAGAACGCTCTATTTTTTTAAACACTTGGAAGAAGTTATTTACTGGTGAGGGTTTCCAACACTTCTTTAAGCAAAAGAAAGACATTTTGGGTTTTGAACTGAGGGGTATAAATAATCAAGTCTTAAATATATTAAAATGTGCACAGAATCTACTTTCTGTTATAATTTTGATGGCTTGATAGCCACAATCTAAAAGCTTCTGTAGCTGATATTGCTGTTGGTTTTTATGTGATGGCATTGAGGCAATTTTTTCAACTATTAGCCTTCCCAAGGGTTCTTTTCAGACAAAATGTTATGCATCAGCTCTTATTTGAGTGTAAGCCTATTGAACCGCATTCTCCTCTCTGCCAACTTGGCAGCAACTTCTTGTGCTAATAAAAGAGGCTACCCCAGATAGAGATCCCAGATGTGCCTGAACTACTTTTATTAGGACTATGGAGAGGCTCAGTGTTTCCTTCTAACTGTTTTCAAAAATGGTGTGGGCTTGCCTTCATAATTTCCCAAAGAATTGTATTACATCACTGGAAGGTTTTTTCTCGAAGCGAGTAAAATGTTGTATGGGTTAGCACAGAACCCTGCTTAGGAAAAACTCAAAACAATTGTTCAAAACAATGAATGGCTTTTGTCACAGTACAAACCTTGATTTGACCCTCCTGAATTCTGTTGAGAGGAGAACATTGCTGTTTAACATTGAGTTAAAAATACCTTAATTTGTTACATATTAATGAGATTTCGTATCTTGATTACAATAAGTAACAATAGGTGTTTCTCAGAACAACAGTGTATCTGTGGTATCTGACATACTTGACTATAATGACAACTATTCCTTGAAACTGTTGAATGCTGTATTTTGCAGAACTAGTATTGTACTTCGTGATAAAGCCAACTTAGTGATTGCCTGATACTGGACTATTGTAGATTGGAATTGCTAACATCAATATTCTTCCTCCTTTTTTAAGTGCTATATAGTAATGAGCAGTTCAAGAAGTTTTATTGCTAAAATATATTGAACATTTCTCCATACTATTTAGTTTAATGTGTTGGCAGAGATTTTGAAACTGCAAGAAATAGGATAATCTAATGAAATACTTTACAAAAGAAACGTAGTCTGTTAAACTACTGTTGCTATCCATAAATCATAAATAATAAGATGTTTACAATCTTAAATCATAATTTTGATTTTCCTTTCAAGGCCACAAGCTTCCTGTTGAAATATTTATTGTTATCAAAATGTGAATAAAGAAAATGAGGTTTTAATTAAAATAATTCATTGCTTGCTTGTATTGTTCATCTTATTAAATTATGAGAAATGAATGGTGCTTTAATTTCTGGTCATGTTTCTGGTTGATATTTATTGTAATTGTGTCAGATATAAAAAGAAAAATAGACTGCACAGTGGATTCATTTCATAGTGAAACACACAATAGTATCCATTTCAGATTTACAAAACCACGTTTTGTCTCAAAGGCTCCCATTAGTTTCAATGGGCTTTGGATCAGCACAGGGTTAACAGCTTATTTTTCAAACAACTAGAAGGAGGTGTAAATGTCAAAGGTGATAGCTATACTGTGAGTTCCATAAACTACAAAAAAAAGTTACTACCAAAGCTCTATTTTTCCTTAGTTTAGCAGCTTTATGAAAACAGTGTTAATAAGTATATCAGGAACAGTATATAATAATGAATCAGATACATAAAAACAAGCCCTTTAAAATTCCTTTTATATAATAATTGGAAAGTTAAAAGTGACTTAAAATCCCTAACTTCTCATGCTGTGATGTAAATTGTATTTTTTTTAGGTTCCAAATTCAAAGAGGGAAAACTGATCCAACAAGTTACAAGAGCCTGGGGGACTGTTTTAGGACTATTTTCCAACGAGAAGGGTAAGAGTATATGTTTTTAAAATTGTCAATTTTATGTGACCTTTTTTAATCACCCGTTTTCCAGACATTAGATCCTCTTTATTTTCCACCCCTTTTTTGCAATTGCCAGAATTTGGCAAACATGTTGTCTTACATAACGAGCACAATTTGAAAAGTCTCAGCATTACTTAGGCTCACAATATAAAATTTTGCTATTAGGATACGTTTAAAAACCAGGAGGCACAGCTTCATCGAGCTGGGGCAAACACTGCTTCAGTTCTGGGAGTAGGATGGCTGTGTCAGCATAGTGCAATATCTGGGCTTCCGTATCTTCTTGTCCTGGTTTTCTGAACTGGCTTAGCCTGAGCTATTACCAGTTCAGTGAAGTACTGGTTTCCAAGCCATAATGAACTGGTGTTCCCAGTGGGAAATTCCACAGCTTTTTAGTTTGACAGAATATGGGAAAGGATTTACGGTCCTTAGCACCTGAATCACCCTGGCTTCAAGAAGGTACCACTGCTCTAAGCCTGAGCTCCTATAAGAGACTTGGGTTCTGATCCACAAAGGCATTTAAATGCATGCTTAATTTTATGACCAGTCAGTCCAGTTAAAGCCATTGAATGTAATGGGACTGATCATATGCTTAAAGTTAAGCCTGTTATCCACAGGAGCTCTTTGGGAGCTAGCCTTTAATCAAGCTAACTCTAATTAGTAGATCTCAGTTTTGAGCAGCTGGAAGGCTTTCCATAAGGAATTTATAAATATATTAGCAACACATTTTTTATCCATATATTCATCAAAAGGAAACTTTTCTTATATATAGCTGCATAGATACCACATTTGGAGGCAGCATAGGTGCAGTGAGTCACATACTTCTTGTGTCCACAACTGTACTGGAAAAATGGAGATGAGACAAGCAGTAAAAGTTAAGAACTAGACCTGGTTTGCTTCCTGCAGGGAGTTTAGATATAGAACTGGGTGGTTTGAAATGCTGAAGTAGCTTCTGGTGTTTTCAAAGCTGAGTATATGGCAATTTTTATTGTTTTTCAAAAGAAAACTATATTTTTACAGAAGGAAAGTTTTAGCATTTACAATCATGGCAATCTATTTTTAAATACAAAATTAGTTTCAATATTTATGTCAGTGAGCATGAAAATGCCACGTATCTTATCCAAGCTCACTGGTATAAACCAGAATATTTTTTTTATTTACATCAAGGCATGACTTTGTAAACCAGAAAAGATGATTGCATGAAATTATCATAGATTTTAGTCATAATTTAGCCGTGGGTTAAACTAAATTTCTTTCAGGCTGGAGCTAATACAGAGTTTTACTTGTCTGTAGCAAACGGAGTTTGATCTAAACAAAAAGCAAATTCTATGAATACTTAGTTTTCCCCAGGAAGTTAGAGGCAGATGGTCACATTTAAACCATCATTGGTGGTAAGCGCTAGAAAGAAAGGAGAAAAAGAATCTCAGATACAATATAATCTTAAATTTCATCTAAATATTCAAAAAAAAATACCTAATCCTGAAAACCCTGTTTGACTCCATGAGTCTTGCATTCCCATCTGCGCAAGTTGTCCGGTTTCTGAAGCATGGTGGTTATCATACTTGTGAGGGCAGTGAGAGAGGTGACTGTGAAGTAGTTTAGTTAATGGAAACCTTGAATCCTGATAAGCCCCTCCTTGAGTGACCACAAAAATATGCAGAAGGGAGCACAAAGAAAGGGCTTCACATTTAGATAACAAGGGAACAACAACAATTTATGAGGTGTTCAGATTCAGGTGTATAAATCTGGGAGAAAGGTATAAGAAATTCATTCATGCCCATATTTATTTCATGTTGGCAATATAAAATAGCCCCATTAGTGTGTTTCAGACTAATCATTTCAGACTGATGTTCTGAAACATCTAATTCAGTGCACACTGACTATAAAAGACTTTCAGCACCTCTCTCTGGCTCTCAGAATTCCATACTGGCATATGTGATTTTATGCTAAGTTGACTACAAAAAAAACTAGTTGAATAAAGGAATACAGTGGGAAAAGAAATGTTACTGATGGTCTGTTCCTGAAGATGTTTATGTTTGGGTATAGTGCTTATGCTCATTTGTACTTGCATTTTCAGTAGCAGCAGCTATGGTGAGCTAAAATGTCAAAGCCCAGCTCAGACAAGACACTTCCTAATGCCTTAACTTTTTCACCTTGTTATGTTGAGGTTAGGTATGCAGAATGAGCCAGGGAAGGACTTATTTTTACAAATGCATATGAAAATGCTCCGTTTCTTGCAATGCCTTTTACTGAAAATTAACCAGTTTTACATTAGTACAGTATAACAGTAGCAATCAGATGATTTCATGGAAAGCTTCTTCATCACAAAAAAAGTCCCGGATTTCTTTAACCATCCCTCTGATTTTCAGTTCATTATAATAAAAAGGACAGAGGAAATCTTTCCGGTGTAACCACTAACAGAACACTGTCCTTTTCAAAGAATCTGAAGGCTCCTTTATCTTTACAAGCTTTTAAAAAATTCGTTAGAAATTCTTAACCAAAAAAAGAAAACAAAACAAAACAAACAAAAAAAAAAAAAAAACAAAACAAACAAAAAAAAAAAACGGAAAAAAAAGAATTCCTTCCTCCACACTCTGAGTGGCTCTTCAGATGGAAATAAACTTTCTCCACAGGGAATTAAATTCTTCAAAGAAAGATCCATTCCTTGAACTCTTTTCTTGTCTTACAAGAAAACAGGAGCCACAAAACATAAAATTTAATTGAGACTCACTAAAGGAAGGTTCAGTTGAACAGAGCATTAAAGGTCACAGAGCTTTCTGTTAAAGTGAGGAAGGAGTATTAATTTGAAGGCTTTTGTGAACTCGGGACCATCCAGTTGCTGCCAATCGCACAGGGGATGCAGTGGTGTGAATCTTTCAGGTGGTGAGCAGCCTCTGCTCAGCTGGATTTGCTAGGAGCCATGCATCAGAGGTTCTCTGGTTTCTTTTATGAGATGATGCATGAACTGACAGATCTTTGACAGCAGAGGTGAACCCACCAGGAGCATATCTGTTTATTGAGGAGTGACAGCTTTACAGCCAACATAAAAATAATCTGATGTTTACTGGGGAAAATGTTTGGGTACAGGATTAAAGGATGCCATTAATAGAAAAAACTTTTCATTCTTTTTAGATCCTAAAAATAAGAGGTTAGGTTATGTTAAATGACTGGGTTTTGTGTCATCATCATCTTTTTTGCATTTATATTCGTTCACTTTTTCTTTGATAATGACTTAGGTTTGAATATGAAATGTAAGAATAAACAAATGGTCTAGCTGAATGTATATGTTGCATTTATATTAAGGACACATGGTGTTGTGTCTCATATTAAGAATAGAAGATTATGTCCATCTGCACTATCTTAATTTGGAGTTACAGCATTAAAGTGATGAATGCTGTTATTTGAAGTCTATAAACAACTTTGTTCTTATAAACTTGGATTTTCATGGGCTCATAATTTTAACAGTAAATATTCTGGGTTATAGTTGGCTTTTTTTGGTATGCACTCTGTTAAGAAACCTGTTACTTTCTCCATTCATTAGTTAACTTGCCTGAAACAGAAAGGGCTGTAATATCCTGGTTTCTAGTTTTGTAACTCAGCACTTGAATAAGTTACAGTTAAAAGTGCTGTTAGCCTTCCTTAGAGCTAGATGGTCCTGGGAAAGTGTAAAACACAGTTGTCATTGATCACCAGAGACTTCGTTACTTCTACTGAGTTGTTTGATTATGTTGAACTTGGTTTGGGAAGGAGCAATTACCTCCATGTTTGCACGGCACTATAGCTTAATAATTATTCCTGTCTTGTTCGCAGCACCACCTTACCACTCTCTTGTACCTATAATTGTCTGTATGACCACACACCTTTTTTTTAACAAGCAGTGCCCTGACTCATACACTGAGGGATTAGATTATAAAGCTACACAAAACTTGCCAGCTGTGGGTGGAGTAGGTGGGAGGACAGCCAAGACTAAGCAGGAGCTGGATGAGCAGAGAGTTGTCAGCAAACACGCAGAAGCTGGAGTATTCCTGGTTTATGTGAGATCAATGTTCATCAATTAAGGAATTTGTTAGCACTCTCCTTTGTCCTGCCTACGTCTATCAGCTTTTTGTTGTGGTAACAAGTTTTTGTGAGGCTACAGCAGTGCTCTTGAGGCCTGGCTCTAGGTGATACACTGCTGCTTCTAGTTGCCAACAGGTCAGGGAAGGAGACTTGCAGGATTGCTAGCCCTGCAGGCAAGCACCAGCCGCTCACACTCACCAGCAATCATCACCACCTGTTCCAGGGGCCCAGCTGGATGTATGCTCTTCCAGCTGTGCTGTGGAGACCTATCAAAATGCTGCCAAGTAAGTGTTATACAAGATAAAAATACTTGGCTACCTTGCACCTGAACCTGTCAATGAAACTGCTGACCAGATAAGTGTGACATGGTCAGCCATGCCAAAAATCCCTTTTCCTTGCGAGCAGTTATGAAGCAGCGATTCATGTTCATTTTCTGGAGGCATAAATTCCTGTAGTATCAAAAGACCAGACTTTAGGCTCTGCTGTAAGTGCTCTGAGCAAGCAGAAGTAGTAGATTAAGATGTTATTTCCCCCCACAGCTATCTGCCCCATTCTTTTGTTTGTTATTAGCACTTCATACCAGGAGGAGCAGAAGTGAACATGAACCCATGCTTGCTTGCTACCTTCAAGAATCTTGTTTCTTAGTAGAGAACAACCTACGCTTATACATCTGCAGGAAAAAGAGAAAAGATGCCTCAGCATAGACTTCAGGTGCCCCACAATAAGAGAATTTCAGAATTTCTCCAGGTAATTAGCAAGTGCTTCATAGCGATGGAACTGCATGTGGAGGTTGGACCTAGATGATCTTAAGGTCCTTTCCAACCCTAAGCATTCTGTGATTTTATGATTCATAATCTATGCCAAGTAATAGATATGCTTTCCCTGTAACTGTTCTTGTGTTACCTACGCTCACTTTACCCCATGTCCTACTCTGTGTAGTCCTACATAAAATATGTGATCTTACTGGGTTTAGTTCAGTTGGGTTGTCTATAGTTTCTTTGAACCTGTGTCTTAAAACCATCATTTTTTTTTCTTATTCTGAATGGGTGCTGAGCCATAGAATTTAAATGATAGTACAGTCTTGAGTAAAATCATTATTAAGACTTGCTTTCAATATTAGAGAAGAGGAAGACAGAAAATTTGACTGACAAAATTTGCCTGACAATAAGTTGTGATTTATATTATGCTCACAAGTGTTTAGATCAAATATGGCTGCAAATGAGACGTCTTTCATGTATCTGTATGAAGTTGATGTGTGTTCTGCTTCCTTTTATAAATAAACAATCAAATTTTATGGTTTGATTTGTCTCGTTTCCCAATAAGGTTGACAAAAATCTCAGGAAATTCTGATGCCTCGTTAAATTTCAAAATGCATGTACATGTGTGTATGCATGCCTATTTATAAAATGTTCATGTATTTTCTTAGTCTCTAAGTAAATAAAAAGCAACCAATTCATAATGCAATGAAGTTTTGCCAACGATCCCAAATGGTTGGATGCTTTTGCAGCATTAGTCAGTCATGAAACAAAGATGTTACTGGTTGTTCTAGCCCATGTATCTCAAAACACTTCACAAAAGAAGGAAACACCATTATCTCAATGGTGCATTGAGTTATATTGTACATTGGTACAGATGAGGATACTAAGGTGTAAAGTGCCAGGAAGTCAGGTAGATCTGGACTGGAGCATGTACATAGGTGGTTCTCACACAGCAGCCTGATACCATGTCATTTGTTTGCCCTATGGCAGCATGTTAATATCAAAGCTCTGAGAAACGTATACATAGAATTGCATTCTTTGATGCACGCTCCTAATTGTGAAGGAGCTTGTCTGGGAGAACGCATGGAGGTAGTGGTATTTTTAAGCCTGAAGCTCCATGTTCAGTGCACTGTGCTGACTCCAGATAGGAGCATTTACAATGATGTTATCGTCATGAGGTTTTCATCATCCCTTTCAGGCAGGAATTCTCTGTTCCTGACTGGAGGTTCCCTACCCCCATCTTCATATGTTAACACTTGAAAACATAAGAAATGGCTCTGGAATGTGAAAAACTTCTAGTTCCAGTTTTATGTGTGCAGCTCTGAAATACAATGAGGTTGTACTGGTATAACTAAGTGTAGTGTTTAGCTGACCATGTTTTTGTTAGTGATGGGCACACCTTTTACTTGCAAAATTTGATCTAGTATATATGGCAACACAGAAAACAAGGACACTCATAGAAAATCACTTTTAAGAATCATGTTTTAAAGATGATACACTTGCTTATTTATTTCCCATAGGAACTAAATACAAGAAAATCACATAAATCTTATAAGCACCTTAGAAATAAACAGGCCAGACCTTAACTGGTGTTAGTCATCATTGTTTGCTAAGGCCACTGAAGGCAGACCCATTTACATTGGGTAAGTCTTCTGTATTTTTGTAATGTCCAAGTTATATTTTGTTAAATTTCAAATATTTTCATAATCAGATTGTTTTAATCTTGAAGTTAGGATTTCTTTACTGTCTCTATTTTCCACTAATATAATGTAAATAGAACTCATAGTATAGCATTCATAGCAGTAGCTCCTATAGGCCTCAGTTTGGAATCATATGATTGCATTATAAGATACTTATACTTACAGTAATAAGAAGATACCTAGAAGTATCGTTTACAATCCATTTATATGTATCTACCTTAGTTAGGGAAAGATAAGCAGAACTTAAATTTTTAGTCCTTTTATTTTAGCATCAAGAATATTTATAATTTTATCACGTTAGGTTCTTGTTGGCTTCAAACATCTTGTTTAAATCAGTGTAATAATCATGCTTCTCAAATGCTTCCTTTTAGTCGTGTACAGAAAGTATCATACTATGCTGTATCATTGGCTTCTCTGAATGTGTTTACGTTCTCTGAATCTGAAGAGCGTATCTGCTGAATTTGGTAGTCCATAAAAATGGCCATTAATTTCTCCCGCTTTAATAATTGGTTCAGCGTGAGGTACAGTAGTATTTTAGAGCAGTGATAGTGACATTCACCAATGCTCCATACAGAGGTTTGCACCTGGGGCCCTGATGGGGACATTTCTGCCTGGCACCATTAGCCTTGCTTCAGGCAACATTGTGGTGCTGCATTTGAGCCCCAAAACCTCCTGTGCCTTTAGGTGCTGTCCCTGCTGTGCAGAGCACGCAGGCAGCCAAGCTGCTGAGCCAGGAGCCATCTAGATTTAGAAGGCTGGGAAGGGCTCGCACACAGTGTGCTGTACATGTTGCCCTTCTTCAGGGCTTCCTTGGCTCACCCAGGGCTGTATGGAAATTTTCAACTTGTGAGATTTCAGGTCTGGAATCAAGGTACCTCTGAGATTAGTCACAGCCAGGGCTGCATATCCTCTGAGCAAGGGCTTCATGGATTACCATTAAGGCTAAGTGGCTAAATTAAATTTGTCATACTTTTGGATCATGCTGCTTTTTGGGGTTCTGTCCCTACCCAACTTGCATGTTCTGAAATTATTTATATATAAAAACATTAGAGTCTCTGAAATTGAATTTAAAAGGTGAGAAACTGGTTCTAGCCCTGATGGAGGGGTGGGGGATCTCTCAAATCTGAGCTAGTGCAAGGCTGTCATGCCCAGCTGCAAGCAGATAAAAGGATTTGAAATCTATCTGAATCTCTTTCTTACAGAAGAAATAGCTTTGAGACCTGATGATAACACTGTCAATAGACAACTGCCAGAATTAACTATTTATCTGTTATGTAAATCTCACTGTTAACATTTTATAAACACAATAATGTATGCGTCATAAGATGCAAAATTAATTGCAATTATGTGTTGTTTCTTTAAAAGGCAAAATGTTATTTACTCCTCTGTAACTTCTTCTTCTAGCAGCCATTAATTGTTAAACTATACTTTAAAAGAAAAAATCCACCATATCAAGGGAAAAAACAGCGTCCAGAGAACAGATAAATCACTTTTATGTCCTTAGAACAGCTGACTTGACACTTTTATTACATTGTTTGAAAAAGCATCTTTTCATCTGGAAGGAATCAGTTTAAAATGTGATTGTCAACACAACGAAAACAGCTTTCTGTTTAAAATGGCTGCTCGTGAAGCTTAGTACTACGGTTTTGCCAGATTTTTCTTTATAGACATTAGTTACTAGAACCAAGAGATTTAGATGGATGTTCACAGGAAATACCTGGCAGACAGCGTAAAATGCAAAGTAAAGTGTTTCTATTTAAGTTGAAGGAAGCATGCATGTGAAAATGAGCAACAGTGGTTCAGATCAAAAGCTTTCTTTTTGAAGTAAAAGTTTGTAAGTTGTAGTTTGATGCGGTCAAGAGAAAAAATCCTCATTATTTTTTTCATGTCTTGTCCTAACTAATCAGACAGCATACATTTAGCATATTTCTTAGACCATATTTCATACTTATTTATAATGACACTATTATGCCTTTCTAATCTGCATGTCCTTTCCTCATCTAATTTCATTTTCTTCACTGGTTACCTCTGAAAACAGAGCTTTGTTTCTTTTACTTACTATTGTCCTCAGTTGTTCAGTTACATATTTCTGCTCTATTTTTAAATAGCTCTAAAATTTTTAAATCTCTAAAAAATGCAGGTGCAAAATAAAGTATTGCATTCTAGTGATAAAACATTTTCACTCCAGAAATAACTGAGCTTTACATTATATACATTTGCTCATGATTTTAACTGTAAGTTATGAAGATGTAGTAAGACTACATCTACCTTTTAGAGCAGGTATCATTTTTTCAATACTTGTTATTTTCTTGTTTTCAGGGTATGTTAATTATATGCTTTTTATAACATATTTACTAACAACTTTGTATTATGCCATACTCTGAAAATATAGGTATCCTCAGCTCTTTTTTTTTTTGATCAATTACTTTTTTTGTTGTTTTGCATTTGTTTTAGTTGTTTTTTTGTTTTGTTTTAAATGTTGGAAGAGGAATATCATTATATTAGAAATTTCTAGAATACAAATTTGTTAGAAAGACAGTCCCTGGCAGGCTTCTTTTTGTTGAGTGGTGCAGCTGCATTGCAGCAGTAACAGCTAGGTATGCTGATCATTCATCTCTAACACCATTACCAAATCCTCTTCTCTTTGAAATATTCTTTACCCTAGTTGAAGTCTTCCTGTGCCTCATGCTTCACATTCTGAAAGAAATTTATCAAGCTAGATGTTGAAAATACCTGTGCTTGACCATGGAGAAGAAACTATTCCTCTAAAGCACTGTAACAACTTGAAATACAAAGGCAATGTAAATAGCTATGAACAATAAACAGTTACATAGATTTTATGCGGAATGCATCTTAAAATAAGAGAAAATGAGGAATTAACATTAGGCATGGTAATATTTATGAGAGTATATTTCTTTATAATGCTAACTCATGTTTCAGGGCGCATTGCATTCTATATGACTGTCAGAATCAAACTGTGAATAATAAGTAGTTTATTTTGCCTGTTATGCCATCTACCTCTTCAGAGAAAATAAAATTCTATATACATATGAGGTTGATTTTTAGTTTTCATGTTCTTTGCTTATGCAACTTTACTTACAGCCTGCTCTGGTTCTTTACCCTGTGAATAACAATACTAATTTTAATGCAATAAAAATAATTTTATTTAATTAGAAAAACATCTACATCATGTAGTGTTGTATGACACACTGCATCTCCTTACAGGAATGCATGCACATAAGCACAGATAAACTGTACCGTTGCATTGTCTATCCAGTGTAGAAAACTTCTTTCACAGCACGCCAGTAGGCACTTCATAGTAAATTTCTGAAGCTTTCATGTAACATACAGTGCAGTAACTGTAGCAGAAGCGCTGGCCCCAGTTATACATGCAAGATCAATTCCCATGTTTTTTTTGCAGCTTGCCTTCAATGTTTGTGTATTTTTGCATATTTTGGTGTTGTCTGAACTTGAATATACAGTTTTGTAGCTATCAGGAACTGGTTATCTCAAGTACAGAAAGATTTTTTAAGATTTATTTTAATCTGATAAATGAAACTGTACATAATAAGTAAACACCTCTGCATCATAGGAATTTGGTAGTCAAACACAATGCATCTATTTGCTGTGCTTTGTAGGAGTTGAACTCTATGGCAGAGACAAATACCTCAACACTCTTGTTGCCTCCTAATCTAGTCAGGGGCTCAGATTACTCACTGTTGCAACATTTCTTACTAAAACTCTTTTTTCTTTTATTTAAATCCCACATAAAATAACTTTATATCCTAATTTAACAAAATACATTTTGATCAATGTACATTATTTTATTTGCAAATCCCTATTTTACAACAAACTAAATATTCCACTTATGTCTTAAAGTAAAAATGTAAATTCAAATAGTTTTCTGTATACAATTCTTTATAATATCAAAAAATGTCTTAAATATTTTAAGAGCTCATTTTTTACACCACTTTCATTTGAAAATATTACTTCCAGTATGAATTACTGTTTAGTGTATAGGTAATATTTATTCTTTTGATTGTCACTGTGATTTAGAAAAATCCATTTTGTGGGTAAAAGTTAAATATTAATTATCATTTGAGTCCTTTTTTTTAAGATATATTCTCACATAATGCACCTTTACTTTTAATAACATAAATAGAATACTTACATAATATTCAGATTTTCTTATGTCTATTGGGTCACAACCATAGTATGTCAACTCATTTCTTTATATTTTTGTAATAAATGAGTAATTTAATTAAAATATCAAAACTAATTCAGGCTTTTCTGTAGGAAAACCTACATTTCTGTATGTGAAAACAAAACTTTCAGCTACATTTTAAAAAATCCTATGCAAAGGAAATGTCACAATTTTGAGAAAAATTAAATGTCTCCATCAGTATTTCAATAGTTCATGTTAATATTTGCAAATAATAATTTATCAAAGCCATAATATTACAAGAAAAATAACAGTATGTTTTCATACTATAATTTCATTCTATAATAGTAATTTTATCCAGCATTGCATTTAAAAAGAGGGGGAAAAGGCAATTGAATGTATTCCTGAGAAGAATCATAGAGGTGTAAAATGTGAAAAATTAACTAGTGAGCAGTTTATTATAGGGAGAGTTATCTGTCATTGCAAAATGCTACGAATCACTGGCAAGAAAGTTTCCCTCAGCATCCTGTTTGGGACAATGCTGTTTTAGAAGTAGGTCTTTCAAAGTTACTATGAGGGAATGCTTGGAATTTTGTCTTTCCACCAAAAAGGATTGGTTTTCCCTTGATTGTCATCAGTTTCTAAGTTGTCCTGCTATTTAAGCTATTAAAGACTGGTGTGCTGCTTGGTCTCAGGTGATCCATAAAAAGGAATGAAGCCTTGGGAAGGTAAACCAGCACCAGTCTGGCTCGGTGTATCAGCCTTCCATGACGGAAGCTCTTTGTTGAGAATTGTTGGCAATTGCAGCAGTTTCCAACTGAAGATAAGAGCCAGCGTTCTCGGATAATGCCCTCGATCACACACCTGATGACAGACTCCAGCATGCAAGTTTTTTCAGGTGCTATGTTTGCTCAGTAATCCTTCAGTGCCAATCTTTTCTAAATGGTAAGCAGGTCCCGTCAGTAATGGACATCAGCCATTAAGCTTGTAATATTTGTCATATATCAAGTTACAGCTTTGTTACTGCAGCGTGATGAATGGATGCTGTTATGCTTAGAAAATAAAGAAGTGCTATAAATTTAGCAGTCAGTACTAAGTGAGCTGCTACATTAAGGGCCTGATTCACATATTTCTGAAGTCAATTGAAAGTATTCTGTGGGCTAAAGCTTTTTTATCAGGCCTTTAATTTTCTTTCCCTTTTAAGGGGCAGAACTCAGGGCTTTCATTAAAATGCAGTTCCTCATTTCTCACTACGTGGAATTTTACACCTCAGTAGCAATTTTAGCATAACTTTTACTTTATATCTTAATGTTTATGTTCTGTGCAAATGTTTTGATTAAAAATGAAGACATACAGACAGTTAATCACAGAACCTGATAGGTCACTCATGAAATAATCAGAAATGGGATTGGAATGCACAAACATTCATATAGTATTTCTGATAGCTTGTGGGTTTTTTGTTCATGATCCCAGTAATTCCTGTACCAGACTTTGAAGTCTCTGCTCTGATTTTATGCTTTATTTACTTGTTGATATTATTTTGGAAGTTACTCTGGAACGAAGAGAGAATTGAAAAAATATAGAGGACATAAGACTCTGTCCATAGCCAAAGCCTGAATTCTGTTTCATGCTGTTTGCAAATTTTTTTGGAAATTCAGATAGTGTCCAAAGAATTTATAATTCATTAAAATCCTTTCTGGTGATGTACGGAGAATTAATTTATTTTTTATATTCCAGGATATAAGCAAACCTAGCACATGTGAAAATAAGACACTGTTTTAAGTTATCGGCCATACAAGTGTTAGCTTTATTTGCTACTAGACTTGTATGCACAACAATTTAAAGCCAAGTAGGGGCTACTAAAATGTTAATTCTAGCCACATTTATAGAAATTCTGTAGAACTGTTTACTTACGTAGCTACTATGTTTAGCTACTAGCTATAGAAACTCCAGCTTCAAATGACATAATAGACATCCTGCTTCTGAGAGTTTGATTATCATCCTACTATAACATATTTGGTAATATGTGTTGCTTAAAAGTATATGCTTATTTTTAAGTGATAATTAATCCCCTCATGTTCAAACTGCAATTGCTATACAACCCTCATTTTCATGCTCAAGCTAGTGGTAGTGTTACATAAAGATTTAGCCTTCCTACTGTTTTTTTTAAATGTTAGTGCTCACCTTTGTGTTACCAGTGAGATGACCTAAATCAGATATGAAAAGGAAAATGAGTACACATGTAAAAAGAAGAGAAGGCTCAGTCAGAAGAAATAGAAGAAATACACTGAAATTTCTATAGCGTGGTGAGTTAATGCTGAGAAGCCTCGTACATTAAATGCATTATTAGCAGGTATTTCACATAGAAGGGATCTGGGGAACTGTGGTAGTTAGAGAAGCAAAAAGAGAAGAAGAGTTCCATACCAAAAGATGACACAAAGACAAGAAAAGATGAATAAAAAAAAAAATCCACAAGCAGATGTGAAAGATTACAACATAAAATAGTCTAAAAACTGAAATGTATTCTTTCGGGTTTATGTAATCAATAATATTTAGTTTTCGGCAGAGAAAAAGAGCAAATTTGAATAGAAAATACTCAAAGTGTGCAGATCCTGAATCATTGCTTAGACTTTACAAATATTTTTCAAGAAAAGAAATCCAGGGTCTGTTACCAGTATAAGCTGCTGCTGTTTAGATCTTTCTTGATTCCTTCTGTGCCAGGTAAGTCTTTTAATACCAAATAAAGCTTATATTGTCTTCCAGAGCACAGCATATAAATTTGCTTCTGTATTGCTGTGTGATCATTATAATCTACACTTCCATAGGCCCTATAGAAACAGTATGCTCTTTCCACATTCGTTAGTGACCTGCAAAATTACAGATTTTTTACCAATTTCTTCTGTGCTACCTTTCTAAGTATTTTCTGGCATGTTACCTAAACCTGCATTTAAAACAACATATTAAATTACACACTTCTTAATTTTATAATTGCCCTAGGTTTTAAGATAACCCACATGGAAAGCAGAATTTATACACCTATAATTCTGTCATGTAAGTAATACGCATGTATTGTGCTGACAGGTGTATAACAGGTATTTCTACAAGTCTAAGTGGGAGTTGTATAAAATCTGAATTCAAATAAAATTGTGTGGTCAGTACGTGAAAAAGTATAAAATCTGAATTCAAATAAAATTGTGTGGTCAGTGCATGAAAAATGTATGGGCTGGCCATCATGTATTTTACTATTTTTCTTAATATTTTTTCTTGTAATTCTTTTAATTTGTGAAGAGTCTTGTTCTTAATCTTAGATACAAGTTTTCATTGTCACAGAAAATCTTGTAGATAGCAATGGTAAAATTTGGAAATGCCTGACAACATTCCAGACAGCATTGGATGTCTATATTTCCTCCCTTAACTGATGCATGACCAAAGCTTCTGCTTCTGTGATTCATCTGAGACCACTTTATAAACACCTGTGAATAAAAATTCTCTTACAGGAAGAGGTTAATTAAAAAGCAGCTCTGTAAGTATATGTGTAGCCATAACAGAAATATCTAAATGATACTGCTTGTCCGTCGCTGAAAGACAGCTGAATTAAGAATTCTGTTAGCCCTCAGGGTTTGCTACTGACTTCATATGTGTGCCTGACAGTCATTTCATCAGAAAATAAACTATATTAAACACCTATATTTGTGTTTAGCAAAACTTTGAAATAATTCTTAAACACATGGGACAAAATCTGTTTTGTCCTTAGACCCAGCTACAAAGCTTGCTTAGCAGCCTATGAAAGATCATCCTGAAGGACACTTAAACGGTAAAGCTGGCCAAACCAGTGCAAGGAAAAAGACATGGTCAGAGCACCACTTTGCATGTCCACATATCTGTAGGAAGCCCTACCAGAATAGACCCCAGGACAAAGAACAAAGTATTGCAACCTAGAGTGCAGGCAAGGCTTTAGGATTCAGAAACTACAAGAACAGCTACTATAAAGTTAGGTATGAATTGCTTATGAGTAAAACTATTTACAAAAGCAGTACTGCACAAATACATTTTACTTAAACCAGAGAATCTGTACCAATAGTTACCGTGTCATAAAAACTGATGCATTATTCCACGACCAAACTTTAAGCTATCATTTTTACAAACTGTTATTCTTCTTTTAATTTAGAAAAATAGAATTAACCCCTGATGAGCTACTCTTTTTGGATCATACCAGAAATTTTTGATTGATACTGATGAGACAAATAAAAAAAAAAACATGTTCAGAAAAAGATATTGTCACCTAAGTTTAAAGCTCAAATTACAAAAAAGCTCACACAGTTGCCAGGTGGAGACAGGTAGGCTCAATGCACTTCTAGGTATTTCCAGACAATGCCTAAAACACACCTATATGATTGTACTCCTCATAAAATACAGTTGTGTCTCCTGTTACCTTGTTTTAGAGAAATAATGGTCTCAGAAAGATATTTTCCTTTATGTAATGACTTATAGGGCTTGCCTGGTAACTGGAGATTCCTTCTCCTTCTGCACTCACGGCAGTCCAGAACCTTAGCTCCCGCTTGCTGGACTGTAGTCTAATCACCATTTTACAGCCTTTTTCAGTAGTCATGGAAGAGAGAAAGTAAGATGGGAATACTCATTTTACATTTCTGTTGCAACTGTATACTTCAAACTGTATGAGTCCAGAGAGCAGGGCCTGTGACTCAGTGATAATGCAGCTGGACAGAATCATGGCTTCTAATTCTTTTCCCTAAGCCATTTATGATAATGAGTTTATTTTAAAAAAAAAAAAAATCCCTTGCAGATGTGGGAGACCGTAATTGAACCTGACTTTCTGGTTAAGAGAGATAACCAATTCTTCCTACCATTTCCCTTGCAAAATAACAGGTATTTCTCTTCTTTACTGTTTTTGAGGGGTGACTGTGAAGTATGTGACAAAAATGAAGGGAAGTGCTCCCCACTAGCCCACTTACACAGCAATAAGAGGTGCAGTATTAAAGATTCTGTAGTTGCTCTGCAGAATGAACCTGAATCTTGCAATACTCCATGATGAGAAGCTTATTCTTTGCAGTACCGTTTCTGCTCATGAAACCCAGTTCTCTGCTTGTGGAAAATAGCTGCCTGTTAACTTGAGCCTATAGTGTTTTATCGACCTGCTTCTTCTCATCCAGTATAGTAACAAATCTAGCCTGGGGTTACAGCATCCTGAACTAGACATTCAGCCCTCACTTCTCTCTCTCACATCATCAACTGCTTCTCACTACAGAAGCTCAAGCATGTGACTGAGCATGTCACCCAAAGCCGTACAGAGCAGACATTTAATCAGAAAGCAGGAAGGATGTATTGTCACAGGCCTTCTGCTTTGAGAGGCTATGGCATGTTATGATATATTCTCCTATAAAAAGTTTCAGCTTTGGACTCAGGTTCCCTGAAACTGAATAATAATGCACATGGAATTTGTAGCACAGCACAGTGCATCAAGACTGAAAGTGCTGAAGGGGGTGTCCTAGAGGGGATCATGAGAGGAGTCCTGGAAACTGACACTGTGGGACTACAGGTGCTGGCAGTGGGGATTGCAGCATTGAGGGGAGTGTTTACAGCCCTTGAAGAGGGATTTTTGGGTTTGCTGGGAAAGAAAACATGGTAAAACAGATCTGCACTATAGGGATAGCTTTTGACTGCAGAAGTCAAGAGTGGTACTTCTTGAAAAGTTTTTATAAATGTTGCTGAGGCAGGGCAGCAGCATCTCTGCTTATTTTGCTAGCATACGAATGCAGTCTGGCATGGTTTTATGATACTTAGGGGGTTTTAGCCTTCCCATTAGCATCCCTTGAGGCCATGCTGGCTCCTGTGCAGCATAACGTGCACGTTCCACTGCTGCACCACTTGACCCGACTTCATCAGGTCTGCATCTGCTGCTGCACCTTTGCAGAGATATATGAGTCTACAAAACTTTCAACATCATATTTTATAGTTCTGAAATAGAGATACAGTTAGTACCTCAGACTTCACTGAAGGTAGGCACAGAGGCATCTGTTTCTGAGTCTTGTAGGCACTGAGTAGTAAATTGAAATAGAAGAAAGTTATTTTAATTAATTTGTGTTTCCTGGGGTTTTTTTCATGTTTGACCTGATTTATGGAGAACAATTAAATTTAAACAGATATTTATGATGCATTTGATTTAATTGTAACTACTTTTTGGAACACCTTGCTCTTTCTTTTACTGTAACTTGCTTGTATTTGTGTTTCATTATTGGAAAAAATACTTCAGATACGCCTGATAAGAGCATGATCATTGGTGTATTGAGTAGTCACTGGAAAAGTATTCAATTAGTGGGAAAAAGGAGAATAGGAAATGTTGAGCATTTCTTTAATTGATTATTTATGCATTTTTCACTGGAAGCTAACCACAACCTTTTTTTCAGAAATGTTTTGTTCTGAGTTTTAATTTATTTAGCTGTAGGGTTTCCTTAGGCATCTAGATTTTGAAGGAGATATTTAACTTAGACTATGTATTGGCAGGGATGACTACATCAGTTAATGAGAGAGAACTGAAAATTTATGTCAAGACTATTGGAAAAAAAGGAAGACAGAGACATTGCTGTAGAAAAGGGAGTTATACACAAAAAGGCAAATAGTCAGAGCTGGTAACAAAACAGGGCTGAGTATTCACCAGGTTCCTGGCACAGAGTAGAAGAATTTCATTTAGAAGCCGATACAGTGTTTATTAAAATTTTGTTTGATTATTAACTACACTAAACCACTGTTTTATTCATATTTTAATATATATATCTTTCTTTTTAAAGTGTGGCTAATATTGTTCTTCACGGTCTTGTACTGTAATGTCATTGCACTCCAACAGTGACATTCCTCCAACTGGAGGAATGTATATTTTACTGTAGAGAGAGATCAATGGAATTATGAACCGCACGTTCTTCTGATTAGTCATTCTTAAAACAAGATGCTCTGAACAGACACCAAAAGGATATCCAATAGATATATCCAACAGCTTCTCATTTGCAGTTCAAACGTTCCTTCTGAAATCCCAGAAAAGAAAGATTCCTTTAAATATTCCCAGTAGTCTAGGAGTAAATCACTCTAAATCTCACAGACTTCAATAACTGGAATAGAAAGAGTCTTGAGGTCACACCTGAAACAGAGTTTTAGGGAGTAACATATTGCATTACTAAATGAGTCACTAGGCCAGCTGTGTTTATATATATATTGTGCAATTAAAAGTTGGTGATTTTTCTCCTGATAACAATGGGGTATGCTGTACTCTGAATTCACGAGTCACATGGAGAAATATCCACTGTTTGGCCATTATCCAAAAGTGACAATGACAAGTACATGAGCAAGTGGTGATTTGTCTTGCTCAGTCTCTGGAAGCCTTTTTTTTTATTATTCCTTTTTTTTATTATTTCTTTGGGTTCTGTTATTTACAAAGTAATAGAAATGTTGGGCAATAATCAAACGTAGAGAGGTGACTGTATTAATATAGCATTGACGGACTGGAAACCAGATGGTCTGTCAGATAATGAAGTATTATCTGGCAAGAGATTGTTCCTGAAAGCCAACATCCTCACCTATTTAGCACTGTGGAATGTCGGCATATCAGTTACCACATTCATGAGGTGGTATGTGTTGTACTTTAGAAGCCATCCCTAGAAGAGGCTTTTTAATTCAAAAATTACTGCCTAATGAGAGGGTAAAAGTGCCATTATTATAGCACAGCTGGATGAGTATAATATACAGCAAGATGTGAACCATACATCAAAAATCAAGTTAAAGAGGAAAACATAATAGGCTACATCCTGATTTCTGTCTAACCAAAGCCATAGTTTCATGTATGTTTTAAACCAGCACTGCCACCAGAAGAAGAAATGACATACACTGTGTGTTCCTGCTCTTGTACCACTCTTGTCTTTTGTGCCAGCACATGCACTTCTGCTCCTAGTCAGGAGTCATGGATGTTGGAAAAAATTATCAGGTTAATATTAACCTGACCATTAAAAAAGAATCATGTTGGTAATCCAGAAGGGTTCTCCCTGGCTGGCACATTATGTAGGCACATAGACCTTCTGCCAGTGGAAAATAAGAGATAGGTTATTGTGGAGGATGCTGTGGAGGCAGGACAGAGTGACTGGGAAAGGAACATGAAAATATTTCATCTTTGACAGCAGTGCTAGTTTATGCCAAGTGTGGGTGAAACCAAAATTCAAGAATAGCCAGATATATTGTAGGCAAATGTGGTAAATCCCAGTTGCACTTGGGAAGACAGAGCAGAGAGCACAAAAGGCAAGGGCAGCCAGGAGGCTGATAAGGCAAATGACCAGGGCTTGGAGATACTTGTTGGACACCAAAATGTCTCACTATGTCTTGGTTATAGCATAAAGTGGAATACAAAATTAAAAAAAAGCAATATGAAATAGATGGAGTGGTTTATTTAAAAAATGGCTATTATCAGTAAGACTGTAGCTTACAACTTCTGCTTTGATTCAACAAGCCATTTTCACTGCTTTTGTGATTACACAATTGAAAACAAGCCAGCTACATGATATTAGCTCTTAAACTCCTGTTCATTCTAGATAGATAGTATTTTCATAAGGCATTTCTGACAACTAGGAAGTCCTTCGCTCACCTGAAAGAGGAAAAGCAGTACATGTTATTATTGAATGGAAAAAAATAGTTACTATAAAATCCATTGAGATATGTAATAACTGATAACTAGTGTTTAAGAGTAGAAATATTTTTTCCTTCATTGTAGGCATTATTCGCTTACAACATCTAGAAAATAATTTAACCTAGATAATTTATGGATATAAGCTAAAAGGGCTTCCTTTCCATGCTTTCAGTGTTGTAACATTCAATTCTGGTTATAGAAATAATAATTTCTTGAAAAAATCTGTCCCACTCAGCAAGCCAATAAGCAGAATGGAGCTTCAAGTTCTCTAAAGTGGATTTGTGGTATCACCAGGCCCAGTTATCTTGGCAGGATGAATTTTCCGTCTGCCAGGCAGATGACAGAATTTAGAATTTCCCTGATGTGAAACTAATACTCTTCCACACTTTAAATATGTACGCTGAAATATTATCAGTTAAAGTCTTTTTTATTTAAAGCTTGGTTTGGGAATGCTTCAAAGCCATCGTTATCTGTAGAATCAAATGTATAATTCAGCCCAGCCCTTAATACTTCTGAATCAAGTAGGAAACAATAATTAAAAGTGGGATGAGTTTCAGTTAAATAAAAAAAAAAAAGACACATACAGAAAGTAGAAATTAAAATAAGCATTTGAAATCTGTATTGTGTTTTATTCCCTGTAAACATTTGATAAAGTTGGCAAATATTTCAATAGACACAAAAATTGGTGGGAAAGTAAATAAGAGCAGATTACTGTTTTAGAATTACACTCAATTTCATGGTCACCATGCAATTAAAGTAATTTTCATATGACCAAATACAAAATAATTCAAGGGGGAATCAAAGTTCGTATTATCCTTGTTGCATCAGCAATACAGAGAACATTGTCCTTGGAAGCAGTAACACCAAAAGAATTAGTTGTTAAAGAATTACATCAACATGATAACATAGGACTACATCATAGTAAAAAGGATCATGCAATGCTAGAGCATAAAAAATTACCATGTGCATAGTAAGAAAGTACTTAATGTTTTGTCCATATATAACTTTGGTAACACAACAGATAAAATACTGAATTAAATCAACACTTCATAGAAAACATAGAGATACTGAAGAAATTTCAGAAGCCTTGTGTCATAAAATTCAAGGGGCAAATTTTTTCTTCTTGTGAAAGAATATCAAATAGTTATATGTCTGCTATGTATTGTTATATTTTTCACCTATGGAAAAAGCTTACTGTGAGTTCAGGGGTTTTCAGCCTTGCTCACCACAACCAATACATGGAATCTGGTATTAAGCAAATGCAGCCTTCAGACAGCTTTCTCTCATTGTGAAAAAACACTGGAACACTCATCTGGAGGGCCTTTTCTGCTGCACCATTACTTAGAGTCATAGAATCATAGAATAGTTAGGGTTGGAAAGGACCTTAAGATCATCCAGTTCCAACTCCCCTGCCATGGCCCCAGACACCTCCAACTAAACCATGTCACCCAAGGCTCTGTCCAGCCTGGCCTTGAACACCATCAGGGATGGAGCATTCGCTACTTCCCTGGGCAGCCCATTCCAGTGCCTCACCACCCTTACAGTAAAGAACTTCCTCCTTATATCCAATCTAAACTTCTCCCATTCAAGTTTGAACCTGTTACTCTTTGTCCTGTCACTACAGTCCCTAATGAATAGTCCATCCCCAGCATCCTTGTAAGCCCCCTTCAGATACTGGAAGACTGCTATGAAGTCTCCACACAGCCTTCTCTTCTCCAGTCTGAACAGCCACAAGTTTCTCAGCCCATCTCCATACTGGAGGTGCTCCAGTCCCCTGGTCATCCTCGTGGCCCTCCTCTGGACCTGTTCCAAGTGTTCCATGTCCTTTTTATGTTGAGGACCCCAGAACTATACACAAAGCTCCAAGTGAGATCTCACAAGAGCAGAGGGTCAGAATCACCTTCTTCGACCTGCTGGTCAAGCTTCTTTTGATGCAGCCCAAGATACAGTTGGCTTTCTGGGCTGCAAGCCCACACTGCTGGCTCATGTCCATTTTCTCATCGACCAACACCCCCAAGTCCTTCTCCACAAGGCTGCTCTGAATCTCTTCTCTGCCCAACCTGTAGGTGTGCCTGGGATTGCTCCAACCCAGGAGTAGGACCTTGCACTTGGCATGGTTAAACTTCATCAGCCCACCTCACAGGCATGTCAAGGTCCCTCTGGATGGCATTCCTTCCCTCCTGCGTATTAACTGAACCACACAGCTTAGTGTCATTCGCAAACTTGCTGAGAGCGCACTCAATCCCACTGTCCATGTCACCAACAAAGAGGTTGAACAAGACCAGTCCCAATACTGATCCCTGAGGGACACCACTTAAGTCTTTCCAAATATTATTTAATGTAGTTTGTAGATTAAAACTTGTATCAGTAAAGTGATGTATCCTAAAGAATCTCTTCTTGAGTCTCGTAACTCATCTTCTGTCTTGTATTAAGCTTTGAGGACAGGAAATCTTGCACTGCCCTAAACCTACCATAAGACTTGGAGGTTTGCATTATAGTAATGACTGTACTTACATCATGCTTCAGAGCTTCAGCAAGTCGCTGTCAGGGATCAAGAGGGATTATTTTTTCATAATTCACAATTGACTAGATACATGATAGAGAGGGAGTTTTTCCTTCCTTTTGAGCATGATTGGATACAGATGAAGATGTGATAGCATGGATTAGTCATTTGAGGTAAAAAGGAAATCCATTTTTTGGGGGGGAGAGTTTAATTTTGGAGGTTCAGGGTCTTACCCATTTACAGTTTGGGGGTAAGGAAGGAATTTCTGCCTCATCTGGTAAGGAATATCATAAATCTCCTGTTCCAGGAATTGTCTCTGGCTCTTTCTGACCATTCTCTGCATTCCACCTAGCCTGCTGCTCAGATTCCCTGCCTTCAAGACCAATGATGTCTTTAAAATGTATGAGAACACATACAGCAAAGTGAAAGGTCTTTTTATCCCTACTGAGCATTCCTTCAGTCAGCCTGAACAGAATTTCAAACCATAAAAGTTTTGAATTCTCATCCATCAAGGGTTTAAGATTTTAGCTTCTTTTTCTCTTGTCACATCATCTCCACATATATTTATTTCTGTCAGAAGATTCCCGTTCCAGAAAGACTTTGCTTTCTCAGCTGTTTCCCAGCATTTCCTTTATCTTAATTCTTTTCTCCACTCTTCTGTGATCTGGTGTACAGTGCAGTTTTACACATATTTGTATTAACACTAATGAGTATGAAAGACTGTGATATGGAGACAGTATGTATATCTGGGGAATACTCTGCTAGGAAGTTGTAGGCATTTCTTAAGCAGGTACCTTGCTGAATAATGATTCCCCTAAAACAAGGAGTTACTAAATGCAGCTATTTCTGGACTTATTAAATGTGCTTTAAAACTCTCTGAACTATTTCCTATCATAGATCCTCCCTCCTATGGTAGGTATCCTTATGCTCTCCTCTCCAAGCTTCACTATCCACACTTACAGGTTGTCCAGTTCCTTGCCCCTCTTCCTTATTATTGCTTATCCTGGCTATACTTCCAAATGGTCCCCTTGGCATACTGCCAATCTCTTCTATAAAATTACTTTGAAAGCCTCTTCTGAAGCTGAAAAAAGACCCATTTTAACCCAGCATAAGCCCCTCTCAGTATCTTTACTATAATTCTTCAGAATTTAGCATTTAATCCAGATTAGGATTTAGGGTGAGATATAGATGGGGTTTTTCTCTGTACAATGATTAATTTTTCAAGTCCAAGTGCATACAACAAGAACTGCTTAGTGACTTGGCAAATAACAGAACAAATTACTTTTCTGGTGGCTTAGTCTATGATGTGTTGCACTGCTGGAAAGAAACCTGGTACTAGGGTGTTTTGTTTTGTTGTTTTGGTTTTTTTTGGGTTGATTGGTTTGGGGTTTTGGTTTGGCTTGGGTTTTTTTATTTGTTTTGTTTTGGGTGTTGTTTGGCATTTTTTTTTTTTTTTTTTGCTTTAGTTCGGTTTTGGTTTTTTTGTCTTATGGTTGGGTTTTTTGTTTTCCAGAGCAAAGTTTTGGATCAAGTCCAGGCAATTGTAACATATTGATTTTATCCTAAACAGTTGGCACAAATACTTCAGGATCTGGGGAGCAATCTGTTTCTCCACACCATTCTTTGTCACAAGCTTTCTTTGCAGCAAGTAATAGTTTTATTCAGTCATTTTAAAATAAATAACTGAAACTTAGAATATACTACAATGTCATTAAAGGAATTTTACCAAAGTGGATTGCACACAAATGGCAGATGTAGGATAGTTTTATTTATTTCATTATTTTTACCTTAGAAGATAATAATTGATAATTACTGCGCCTGATCCTTTGTATTGAGATTCTGTTGCTAAATTTCTCTTCTGATTCTGTTCAACTCTTGTAATCTAGGCTTTGTTTGTAGTTCTCAAAACTTTCAGTGACAGCAGGCCAATTTCATATGGCATCAGTCCACCCACTTCCAAGAAAATGCTTCCAAAGGCTTTGTGTACTTCTGAAAACATGAAGACTGAAACATCAGTGGGGTTTTTTAATAACTGATGAAAATAAAATGATTAAAACCTGTGTGGTTTTGCTTGATTTGGGCATATTCCACAGAATATTGGTAAAAAAAAATAGTATTACCAAAATATAATCCATTTCCAGTGGGTAATTTCCTGGACACTGAAGTACAAAAGATCCAAGAACATTCTGCAGCTCCTCACAATTCTGTGTGTGTGGAACTGTGCACAACTACAGATGTTTCCACTGCAGCAGAATTCACTAAAAACTGCCAAGGAATTTGGCCCAGATGTGCTATAGAATTACAATGACCCTGGTAATAGTGAGACTTTAAGCAGCAAACACCAGATGTCCAGTAAAATGGTTAAAACTGAGATCCAAAGCATTTTTTTTACCACATCATCACAAATAAGTATGGAGTGAATAAGCTGAAAATCTCAAGCAATACTTCATTTTTTATCATCTCTAAGATGATTCTGTGTGCTTGACTTGTGATATAATGCCATTCTAGTATAACATCTTGTAAGAAGGCTTCCCAGAGGCTTAAATAATTTTCAAAAATTAATTAATTAGACATACACATACATTAAAATGAGTTTGTATTTTTCTCCTTACCTCCTTTCTCTACTCATTTTGCTTGAGAAGTAATTCTGGATGCACGTGTGCTGTGCTACTGCCATATGATAGCATGCCTGCAGACAGGACAAATGAACTGCTGTTAAGTGCCAGCTAATGTAGTTCTGCTTCAGCTCAAATGGTAGCAGACTCAAGCTGTGGTACCAGGGCTCTATGCGCTTCTGCATTCTGCATCTGTATACACAGTAAATGTACTTTTCCTACAAAGCACAAGTATTCATTACCTTATGAGGTACTGCTTTATACAGTGTGTTTTCTGAGGAGTTTGCGTATGGGTCAGACCCCAGAAACAACGTAAAGCAATACATTTCTCTTTCTACTCTCGATTACAATTTTGATTATCCTCAAATGTAAATTTTAGACATCCATTATCAAAATGTACATTTAGTCATTTTTAAGTGTCTCTGAAACAAAAGATCTTTTCTGTTGCAAATCTTGAATCAAAATGTACGATATTCTTTATGGAAGACTAGTTATGTTTGTTAGTGGTGTATCTCAATATAGGGCAATAGGCATATATAAGTATCCATAAATTAGATTCTCCGGTTTTGCTTAAATTTTGAATGTAGCAGTAATCTGCTCTGTTTTGTATCTGGAAGCTTTTTTACTTGGAATTGGGATTATAGGCTTCATACATAAAAACTGAAGAAAAATAAGAAGAAAAAGCCACCAATATGAAAAAAGTCTTGAATGCTTACATAAAAAAATAAAGAGCATGTAGTCTTTGAAGGAAAAGGGGTAGTTACGTTCTCCAAACTTTCTTAAAACTTTTTTTTGCAAAAGATGTGGTATAAACTCTATTAAAATAGAGTATTTTGACTTCAGTAGGAGCTGAGTCAATGAAGAGTCCACTGCTCTGTCACTGCTACTCACATTTACACAAGAAATGGTAAAAATTTGCTTACTAAAAAGTATATTCTTCCCCAGAAGAAAATTTCATCATAAACCAACCACTGCAACATGGCAAAACAAAGTGAGGTTAAACTACAGCTTTCAGAATTACTACTGCTGAAGAATTTATGATTTCTCTCATTTTTTAGTTATGCAGCTGTTTAGATAATTTTCAGCTGGTCACAGGTGATATCCTTGTCTGAATTTTTGTAATCCAAAAGGACACAAACCTGTTGACAACGCTACTGTTTCTCTTTACTGTATTGCCAGTTTTACATAGTTGCAGTAATCATTGTCACTTGTTGGATTTCAGCATTTTTAACTTGCAGCAAAACAGAACCTGTATAAAAAACAATGCTGTTAGGTACCAACCCTGATAGCATTGGATGCCTTTTCTCGGAGCTTTGCCTGTGGATGCCCAGCTCTCCAAATGACTACCATCTGTTCCTTCAAGACCATCTACAGTTACAGCAGCAACCACTGCACTTGGAGATCTCTGCCCACCCTTGCCCTGCAAATCTGCTTCTAGTGTAGACCCTTTTGTCTTCCAAAGCAGTTTGCTGGGCACAGGCTTACAAGGAAAGATTGGTTCTGACTGCTTGTTGACCTAGTTAGAACAATGTAAGTGTGGGTTTATATCCTTTCTGGCTGTACTCTCCATAAGAGAGGGGTTTCACATGTTTAAATCAACTCCGTAGAATAGCAGGTAACCATTTAGTCATGCCTAGTGAAATGTTGTTTATGTTGCCTTTGTAATGCTCTCCAATGACAGTGAACAAGGAAGTAGTGTGGTTGCAAATTGCAGTTACACTTACAGAGTGTGAGATCGTGACAAACCACACTGCTGTGAAGGTGCAATGATAATCTCTGGCTAATCTGGCCAAATTCTAAATCCAGCTCAGAGCTGGTTACCAAGCAAGCCTCATGACATGTTTGTGAAATATGCAAGAAAAAAGTATTTCTCTTTTGCAAATTCAGAGAAAATTAGACATCTGGAAGAAAAGCAAATTTGACCGAAATCATCTTTCTTTCTGATATAGTGATATTTATAAAGGTATTGTTATTTTAATTCACAAAATGCAGAAAGGTTTGACACAAAAAAATCACATTGTCTGCTGTAAAAGAGCTTGTGTTGCATTTTCTTGAATTGCTATGTGAAACATTTTGTTCATTTGTAAAGTAAAATTCTCTGTATGCTTTTAAAAGCAATTTGGGAGAGAGGGTTCATTTGTTTTGTTTATTCAATGCCAAAGTGGCAAAATTTCTTTTCTGCAGAAGAATTCAAGTTGGGAAAGGTGCTGGATCAGAAGAGTATACTGACAAAAAAGAAAACATTTCAAAAGAGATGTTCAGGGTAAACCTGCTGAGGCAGGTTTGCTGCTCAAAGATCACATTGCAAGTTTTTTTAAGAAGTAAATAATCCAGTAGAAACTGCCTCATGGGTGAGACACAGGCTCCATTACTGTCAGAAAAAAAAGAAATCCGTCAGGTTTCTTTATAGGTGTCCATGAAGATGGAGAGACTGTTGGCAGGTGGGACTACTACAATAAGTCAAGAGTACATCACTGAATATTAAGTAGCAGTAATAACAATTAGGGCAGAAACTTCTACGTGATTCTTCCTTTCACATATTTGTCTTGCCTGATGATCTGGTCTCAAAGGTGTTTATGTATGTCTGCATCACGATCCTGTAGCAGGTTTTCCACCTGTGACTGTATTAAAGTGTATCGCTGGTGTAAAGCCTTGCAAAGTCTATTTCCAATTGTTTAACAGTCAGCTTTGTTAGAATCCTTTGGTAAATCATTGGTAAATCTTTATTTCTCTGTCATTTAAATCTACCTTGCCTGTCCTTTTTTTCTCTTTGAGGAATTCAGAATGAAGGCTAGTCACGTCTCCAGACAAAATAATGACATGGCATCATAATGTTTTATATGTTTTGTGGAGAGGACAAGAGGAATGTTGTCATAATGTAGGAGCTTCACAGTATTGAATATGGAATCACAGAATCATCAAATCATAAAATCATAGAATTGTAGAATGGTTTGGGTTAAAAGTCACCTTAGACATTATCCAGTTCTGACCCCTTGCCATGGGCAGGATCACCTTCCACTAGACCAGGTTGCTCAAAGTTCCATCCAACTAGGCCTTGAACACTTCCAGGGATGGGGCATACACAGCATGTAATCTATTTGGAAGCATTGCTGCATATGGCCTGCAAAGACAGTTTTCATTTTTAAAATATACTGTGATTAAAAAAAAAAAAAGAAAAAGTTTGTCGGTATTGACTGTCAACTCTATTTGTTCTCTGATTGGAGTAACACTGAGGAAAGTTTAGTAATCCATATAGTATTTTTAGAGAGTTTGTGTACAGTGCATGAAGAATGGGAAGTATCTGTTGGAGCATCACTCCAACATCCATGATAGTTGGTGTATAATGCAAATCTTCATCTGTCAGAGTTTTTTTAAGCAGTATAACTTGGGCTGGGGTGAGCTGGATGAAATGAAGGGCTGGAGTTTGGTTTCACACCCATGTCCTCACTGTTACCACACTAGCATTTCATGGTGACACTCCAGAGGTGGAGGAAAGGATCTGTGACACTGTCTCTCTACCTAGGGACAGTATTTGTAAGAAATTTTTGGTTCTCAAGGAGTTGTTTTCTTGCTCCCACGTACATCAAATTCTTTCTAATAACGTTCTTATGACAGAATCCAGTTTCAGTGACACAGAGCTATTTTGTCTGTCCTTATGCAGGAAGGTGCCATTTTGCAAGTTTCCTCACACATCTGTGTAATAATACCTTTCTCTCCCATGGTACATCTAGGTACCACAACTGCCTACAAAAGGGGAATTCAAGTGCCAGTATGTGTACCTATTCATGGTGCCATTCACTACATAAGTAGCACTACAAATTCTGCCTGCTTTGATCACTGTGTATATAAGACTTGCTCTCTACTGGTGCAACTATCAATATCTTTTTATGGTTTATGCTAGAGGTATTGTAAGAAAAATATCTCAAAGGTGAAAGTGCTAAAAGATGGGATCAAATTAATTATGATGTGCATATTTGCATATTCTTAGTGATACTCTCTTATTTTTAAAGCTAAAAAGCACTACATTCAGATTTTTTTGAGAAACAAGAAAAATATCTAAAGTTTTTAGTTTGTTAAAACCACTACTTGACCTAGTTTTACTTTAGATTTCAGAAAATTGATGTGTTTATGAATTCAAATCATTGCAGACAAAATTTTGCACCTGCAGTTATGGTTGCCTGCAGTTCAGTTCAGTTTAAGTATCTCCATCACTGATTGCATCTGTAAATTAAAAACATCTAAGTAACCTAAATTACAAGCACAAATAATTGCAGGTGCAAAACTCATACAAACACAAAATGATCTCTGAAAGTTGTTCTTCTAAATCTCATTGTAAGTTATTCACTGTATCATGAACCTAGAGTCCTCTAGGGAGAGTCACTAATCTATATAATGACATTGAATGCCTCTTGAATCTCATATTAGCTAGCAGATGGGAAAGAATATATGTAGTCATATAACTCCCTAGGGATTACGCATGTGGATATTGAAGAGTATATCTTATTCCAATGAAGGCTAACATTAACTTGCAATCAAAAATTTCCTTCCTGAGCCACATTTTTTCTGATGGAATTAAAACAACTTAATGTTGTGTTTTTATGAAGTCACAACCAATCTGAGTCGAACACACTCCCAGGGCAGGCACAGAAATTTTGCTCATCTCATCATTCTCATTTAATGAATCGCAGCACCAGTTTACCATGGAGAAATGCTGTCAATCTTTTTTAAAAACAAATCTAGTTATCCTGTGACTTTTATTCTAGTGTCAGAAAAAGATTTCTAAGCACATAGCTACAATAGTATATTTTCTCTTTGGTATCAAAACTAAAAATGAATCATTTTCTGGCATTCTTTTGCTTCACTAGATGTAGGTGTGGAGCTACTTTAAAACAGTGACTGCTTCCTGTCATACCAGTTATGGCAGTACTGTTAGCAAAAGCAGGGGGAGGGGAAACCCTTAAATTCTCTTCTAGTGTTTGAACAACTAAAACTCCTACTGAACAAATGAAGCATTCTGCCAGTTCTGACAATTCAAAATGCAATGAAGAATTTTTCTGTTTCAGAAGCTCTAGGCAAAGCTGTTTTGGCATGTCTGTAGCTTGTTCCTATTGCAAACAAAGGGGCAGCTAGAGGGAAAGTCTTTGGGGAAAGAAAATGCTGTCAGTTGTAAGAAATGAGACATGTAGACCCATTCTACAGCCCAGCTAGTGATTACATGCAGGCAAGTTTGTAAAAGCCTAGACCAGCTGCCAGTGATAATAATGCTGCCATTCGTACTGATTTAAACAGGAATTACATCAAACATACCAGCTTAAGTCTTTTCAAAAGCATGGGCAAAACTGGAATTTTGCTCATTTGCAGTGGGAGCCAGCGTACAAGAAAAGTGTTAAGAAGGAAGAGACGAAGGTGTAAGAGAGCCCTGCAGAGTGAGCACTGCTGCTCCTACTGCTGGGCTGACAGCAGTGGGAGCGAGCAGCGTGTGCTGCAGCTGACAGGGTCCTGCCTTTCCGTCTGGCTGCAGTCGCCACCCTCCCAGGTAGCCCAATTCCTCCCTTGACTAAGACGGTCAGACCAGCTTCACAGGCACCTGGCGCTTGCAAAGTGGCAGAGATGTGGATTGCATCTCCATTTTTAAAAGTCCAATCTAATTTAATACACATGAATCTATTACTCAAGCAGTACATGGTAACAATGTAGCACTTAAGTAATTAATTTACAATCATCCTAGGGAAAAAAAGCCAGAACAAGATGTTCTTTTTTTGCACATGGAAAACTGTTGAGGGTATGTTGTACATTGCAGTGCAAGGCTCAAACTTCACCTTCCTAGAATTGTTTTCTTTAGGTGCTTTGATGTAATAAAGCAGAAAACACATGAGAAATATGTAGCATAAGAGAGGACTAGACCCTCCTTTGAATTTTAACAAATATTCTTTTTTTAACTCTCACTTTTTGCTGCCATAGACAGAAGAAAGGAAGGAAAAAGTTTCATGTTTCCTTTTCTTGAGGGATTAATATTTAGGTGTGTCCTGTAACTCATATAAATTCAGAGTGCAGCCTAGAAAGCCAAAAATTAACAAGCATTTTGACCTAGAGATTGAGAGGTGATTAAAACTAAAGGAAGAAAGGCTCATTTCTCAGTAAGAACAGCAGTCATGTGGGTGATGGATCGTAATAACTTCATAATTTGACCCACATGCAGTAAATATGGTGATGACTGTCATTTTGTATAAGTGAGGTAGATTAGTGTTATTAATCCATTTCTTGGCCAGTCTGATTCTTTCTGAGCCAGCTCCTCAACTGTTTAGTGTTTTTCAGAGGTGTCTTAATACCGTTCACTAAGAGTCCCTTCCCTTTTAACCAGTCACTTTCCCTACCCATGTTGTCTTATTTGAGGGTTTTCTTTCATTAATTGGTCTGCTTCTAGTATTCTTATAGCTGGACTCTTGGTCTTCTTTTAGCACATAGCATAACATCAGTGTTACTACAGACACCCGGTAACACATAATTCTGTATTACATTTATTTGCTGGGGAAAAAAAAAAAAAAGCTTTTCCTTAATTCCCATGTGTTGCAGTGAAAGCTCAGTGAAAAAAAGTGAAATATGCTTTGAAAATAAATACCTGGTATTTAGTGCTGGTGTCTAAAATGGCAGATATCTGCACAGTAGGCACAAAATGGATAAACAAATACATTTCCATTATAGAATTGCAGAAGCAAGTTTGTCTAAGTGTGTCATTGATAGCTTCATATGAGGTTCCTGTAGGGACATGTGTTTAACATTTGCAGTAGGATAATACACATAACATACTTAACCAGAAGAAAAACATTTTTTTGGAGACCAACAGTGTCCAAGCTTGATTTTCTGTGAATGTTTCCAACCTTTAATATCTTTTAAAGTATGCCTAACTTTGTGCTTGTTGCCCCTGAATGACACCCAGCCATCCCTATAGCCTTCCCTGTATCTCTTCATCTGGGCAAGTGATTGTAGATGCTGTGATTGAGGGTGAGCTGCGTGTGTGAACTGGCTGGTGGTTTGCTGCTCTCACACAGCTGAATTGTATGTCCCTTTTACTCAGCAGTAGGTACGAATTTGTGCCTGCCTTCACTAAGCACTAGCTAGTTATCCTGAAAATCCTGGGAACTTAAATTTTTTTAAATCTCCAGCTAGGTCAACATGAAGATTACATCGCACTACTAACAGTATTAAAGTAATATTGCCCTGTTTTCAATTGATCTCCTTTATTTTAGTAATAGATTCACAACATGCTACCATGAAACAAAAAGATAACTTTTGTTGCTATAAATGAAACTCTAAGCAAATTTTATTATTTAGACACATATACTTCCTCTTTTGAAGAATGCCTACCCTTTTATCAAGCATGTCTTAAAAATTCCTTCCCTTTTCTTGAAATAAAGCATTATGTAAAATCAGAAAGTCACATACTTGTTTAATGTAACTGACTTCATGAAATCCAGGTCCTTTATTTATACTTGGGATAATGCAGAGGTAATGAAAGCAGAATTGGAGCTAAGAGGGTTTTTGTTTCAATTATACAACAATGTGGGTAAGAGTCTCGGATTTGACAGCAACAGAAGAAAGGGAATATTGTGCTCATGCCTTCAATCAGCTTTATTAGATCCTTAAAGGGAAAATTATGTGAAAGACAGAGGAAGAAAACAACAAACTAAGCAAGATCCCAATTTCAGTATAATTTGAAGAAAATAACTGATTTAAGTTGGTCGTCTTGCCAGGGTGAATGACTCAAGGCTTCCAAACAAGAAATGGAAACCAGAAGGATAGCAAAAGCCTAGAAGAACAAATTGAGAAGATATGATTGACTGTAATGTTTCAAAATCAACTGCTGCAAAGATGAGTTTGGGCTTTTGCCCAGAATACAATTGAATGGTGATGTTCATTTAGACCCTTAATGCTGAAACAAAATAAGATGTAGCTGTGTTTCTGTTAGAGATAAACGTGTTCTTTCCAGTGTCCCTAGCTAGGAATATGATGTTACGTCCCTTCTCTTCTATCACACACTGCAGTGATTGCTGCTGCTGTTCTGTAATTTTTTCTGACCACAGGTTTTCTGAAGGAAGGCCTGAATCCAGGTGATAATATCTTTCAAATGTGAAATGTCATCACCACTCACCAGCTAACATTGAAAAACTTTATACGCTGTGTGCAACTAGGCTAACTCAGTGTTATTGTCCAAGGATAAGAGAAGTGCAAGGCTGTTGTATGTGTATGTACTTTCTGACTGACGAGGCCACTCCCTTTTTTGTTATTATCATGCCAGGGTTTTTTTTTTTAATTAAGCAAATAACTCATTTTGCAAAGATTTCAAATAATTGTATCTTTAATGGGCACAACTTGCAAAGCATTATTTGGAAAATTTGGGGCAGCTGCTTGTCCTCCACCTCAGGCACAGGAGGTTCTAAAAGAGACTAAGCTTTATGCAAAAAAATAGTCAGTTGACAATAGGCAGTGTTGAGATGGGATTGTCATCTACTTCCTCCTTTCCTTAATTCCTTTCATCTCACTGGCTGTGCTTACTGTTTTTCTGTTTCTATTTCAGATGAGAAAGAAAAATCTAAACTACAGTTCATAATTAAATACTGAGCTAGTTCTTACCATGTTTACTGAATTACATATTGCATGTATGGATGTATATCCTCAAAGTTTTCATGTGTTTTTAGATTTCTAAACTTAATGTGTTCCATAGGAATAGACCTTAACTCTTTCTTGTCTGTTTTTCATTATGAGATTTGCCTCCACAGAAGAAAGAAGTAAAGGGGTGAAGCCCAGTTACAGATCCATTAAAATTGTAAGGATTCACAGAGACATGAATATAGTTGCTGAGCTTTGCAGGTTCTCCTGGTTCACAGTAAAGATTCCTCCAGCAGAAAATATTCAGTGTTGACCTTACAGCTGCAACAAACAGATCAGCTGAACATGACATGCACAGTAACATCTTTTTGTATAGGTATCTTTGGTGCAGGGTGGTTAACCTGGTAAAGAGGGATGGAAAGGGTTACCACAGCTCTTAGGGAGCAATGGACAGGCTGACAAGCAAAGCATCTGTGGTGATGTGAACAAGAAGAACACAAAAATTAACAAAACAGGGCTTAAGTGGCATCATCTCAAGCATTTGCATATAAGCAAGGAAGTCTCTCTGAAGTGCTTGCACACTGAAGCACACAGCATGGGCTAAACACAAAGAATTAGAGAACTGTGTGTGGTAGTATGTAGAGAGCTGCAGCAGTAGGATCTTGTTGAGACCCCAGAGATGCAGTGGATGGCTCACATCACTGGAGTGCAGCGCAGTGGAGGGATCAGACTCTTTAGGAAGGACAGGCTAGGAAGACAAGGAGGGAGAGTTGCCCTTTATGGGAGAGAACAACTGGAGTGCATGGAGCTCTGTCTGAGGGTGAATAATGAGAGCTTACGGGTAAGGATTAAAGAGCAGACCAATAGTGGTGACTTTATACAGGCTGTCTACTGTGGACCACCTGACCAGGAAGAACGAGCAGGTTGTCTCACTGGGAAGTGGGGGGGCATCCATTTGAACACCAGGAAACACTTTTTTACTGTGAGGGTGATCAAGCGCTGCCACAGAGATCTCCTGGATCTTTGTGGAATCTCCTTCCTTGGAGATATTCAAGACCTGTCTAGAGGTGGTCCTGGGCAGCCAGCTCTAGGTGGCCCTGCTTGATCAGGTGCTTGGACCAGGTGATCTCCGGAGTTCCCTTCCAACCTCAACCCTTCTGTGATTCAGGAGCAATGGATAATTACTTCTCATATTTTCAGTTCCCATTTCTCTAGAATTTTCAAACAATCCACCATCTGGCCTGCTGATTATCTGAATCTCTGGTATTTCAATACCAAGATGTGATAGAATGGTGGATTACTCTTTAGAAGTGATTACCTGCCCCACACAATTTCTGAAATGGCAGATACATTGCTGAAATTCCTGATATACCCTTCTCCTCCATATTCTTTATGCAAAGTTTCCCCTGAAGTTCCTCTGAGCCCATGGCAATGTTACAAGGTTTATATATTCAATAGTGGCATACATGAGAGTATACATGCTGGAAAAGCAACCTGTGCTGCTGCTTAAAGCTAAGCAATGCTGCTGGGTGTTCTATAACTGAATTGTTGCTTTACACTCCATATCGTTCTACTTATGCATCTCTTACTAATGAGGAAATGGGCCAAGTTTGGGTCTCACTTTTTTGTAGTCAGAGCTAAACTTATGAGTAGAGCAGTGGAGCACTTCTTATTTTCCAATTACAGTCATGTCAGAGTACTAGAAATTCCAAACAGGATGGCTGTAGATACACTTGCAGTGGTTTAGATTGAGCTGAAAAGAAGAAAGTGTTTATTGGGATCAATGTTCTTGCAGCTGACCCTACTTGGACACCAGTTTCAGTTTGAACTTACATGAAACTCTATGAATCACATGCTTAAAGTTACTCAGCATTTCGGTAGCTTGCTGAATCAGCAGGAATATACTTTGAACATGTATGAACCATTAAAGACCAAGACTGGATCCAGTATATCTACATTGCTATATCCATGTCTATAGATATCTATAGTTATATCCATATCTATAAGGACAGATACAGATATATGTACATATGTATGTATATATATTTATGTTTGGAAAGTGAGACTTTGAGGAAATTCAAACAACTGACAACTCAACTCCTGAAATCTCCTACCCAAGGACTTTCAGTGTTTTGTCATGGAAACATCATTGTATAAAGTGCTCAAAGTTTCCTTTTATCATGTACTGGAATTCAAAATTTGCTTGCTTCAGAGGAAGGATAAGTGATATTCCCACTATGGAGCATCTTACAAAGTCTAATTTATTTTATATATATTGAAGCAGCTTAAGAAGATAACTCCAGAGGAGTGCTGAGAAGAAGCGTGAAAAATATTGTATAGTATTTGTGTTATTTTACATTGCCCTGGGGAGTGTGAATTAAATCAGGTTTTTTTTTTTTTACATGCACAGGATATCTATAGGAGAATCTGCTGATGTGATGACTCTTCCACGCCCTGTAAAAATATTCCAAGTGATAGGCTGTTTTAGAAAGGTGAATCACCACATTTTGACATAACCACTTTTCAACATTTTAAGAAGAGATAAATGCTTTGCTTTAAGAAGTTATTTCTTCTATAGACAGAATCCTCTTACAGTCTTGAAAGAAGTGTATAAACTCTGAAGATGGATAAGATGTAAGATATAGCCTTGTTGGCTGGCAAGGCAGCTTTTTGCTGATTGCATTATATGCCTTTCTGAGCTCTTGCTATGCACTGTATAGGTTAATGTGGAGGCCTAACAGACAAGAATTATGTTTACTTTCACCTGGGATATTGAGAACTACGCGTCATTTAAAGCATTACCAAGATTGAGCTTTATGCATCTTCACTGCCCTTGTAAGCAGAGTTCAGGCTGCCTGCAAATGCCATGTATGTTGCTGTGATTGTAGCAGCCTATATATATGTGTGTATATATATGTAGCAGCCTATATATATATATATATAAAACTTAGATGATGCAGCACAAAGCGTATCTTTGGCTTCAGGCTAGCTAAAAGTCAGCAGCTATTGTAAACTCCTTTGTTGTTTATGGAGCCAGGTAAAAAAGTGTCAAAGACCTGAATGAGCTCAGTGCAAGAAACTGCCAAATTTTTTTTCCAAGATGAAATACATGCATCCTATTATGGCTTTGTTAATAGCTAACTTGTGTTAAAAGTAAGTTGAAAGAAAAAATAAACCAACTTCTATTTTGAGGCATATTTAAAGCTAAACTTTAAAAGATGTCTTAATCTAATCTCTAAAAGTAAGCATGCAGGGGTTTTGTATGTAACTTTTGTATGTAGTTTTTGCCAAGTCTGTATTGTGTGACTTCAGATCTTACTATTATCACTGCTACGTCAAGGAAGTTTAAAAAATGAGGTAGTACTTCCTCTGAGCTGTCAAAACTATTCCTCTTCCTTTAAATACAATTTCTTGTCTATTCAGGAAAAAAAAAAGGTTTAATTTTTACTCATTCATTGCTGGTTCTTTGATATCTCACAGCAGATAATAGAATTGATGGCACATTACTTATTTAGCAAATAAGCAAAGAGAATTGTTACTTATCTGTATGCTTGGAAATGCTGAAAGCTTAGTTGCTTTACTCAAAAGTAAAACTAGAATTGGTAGTATGGTAATGATATGTTGTTTATCCATGCAAAACTAATTTATTTTTTCTTCACCAGATTGCTTGGCTTCTACAAAGGAATATTTCCTCCCATCTTGGCTGAGACACCCAAAAGGGCAGTGAAGGTAAAAACTCCATACTTCTGTCTTAAAAGGATGAGTAGGGACAGTGTCAGCTGTAAAACATTTTATTCCTCCCCCACTGATTGACATTAGAATCTTGAACTTATCTGGCACATTAATCCTCTGATTTTTACTGGGGAAACTTTCCCGTTGATAGCACAAGAATAAATGTGTTTGATTATGAAGTATAGGATAATGCTGTTAAATGCTAAGCTGTTTTTGACCTCTATACACAATATTACTGAAAAAATACAATTAATTTATACAATCAAAATTAATAAAATACCTCCAATGATATTTTATCCTCATAATTAACTCTAGTTTAGACATTTTCTTTTACTGAAAATGCCTAGTCACTTGCAAAACAACTAAGAATACCTTAATAAATTAACACAAGAAGCCATTAATGAAGCCACTCCTAATAAGTACTTACTCAGTAACTTGAAGTAGTATATCTACAGATTTGAAGTGCTGCCCAGGGTTTTCTTGTACTCCAAAGAGCACTCTACTTCATACTTTCACAGTTTTACAGATTGAACAAAGTAACTCTTCATCATGCAAAGAACATTTCACTCCAGTTCTCTTACAGCTGAAATAGATGGTAGCCTATCAAAGTGTATTTGCTGTTGAATGTTGATCTCATTTTCTTTTATTGTGCTCTACATTGACTTGTGTAGGATTATTTTAGTAACATTCCTAAGCAAAATATTCAGTACATCAATCTTTTCAGTTAAGTAATGCAATCTTTTAAATGAAAAGGTAGCGATTAAGCACCTCCTTAAAGTTCTGAATCTATCATTGTGTTACAAGAAAATGCTTCTTTGGGTCTTACTTCAGAACTTTGAAGTTTTCCATAGTTGCACTGATGTATCTAAAAGCACTTTTTATACAGAATGTCTTGATTATGGTTTTTTGTTGTTTTGGTTTTTTGTTTTTTTTTTTCTTTTTTCCTTTTGTTTCTTTCTAAAAAGGCTGCACATGATTCTGGTCCTTAGTCTGCAATTAATCATTCACATTCCAATTCCTGTGCAGAAGAATAATATTTGTATAAAGTGACAGGATGTGACCTTGTAACAGAATCCTAAAGGAGTTCTGGTAATGTCATCTTCTTGTTTGCATTGGCATTTTAGATGCAAACGATATATGTCACCTATCTCAAAATTATTTAATACAACTAAAAAAAATCGAGGTCTATTTCATAACAAAGTGGCAGTGAAGAATAGATGGATGATATTTAGAAGATTTGTAATAACTCATTTTCTTCATGCTGTGATATTTCCTCTGTCTCTCATTTCATTTGAAATAGGTCAAAGTCTGATTATGTTTTTTAGATACCAGCATATATGTAATTAAAATATAAAGCCAGGTTGTATTTCTCTCCCACCAACCTGAGTCACGCAAAAATCTTGAGTAACTTTCTCTTACTCAAATGGATTAAATTGGTTTAAACCACATGTTATTCAACATAATTCTAGACACTTAGGAAGATTTAAATTGAGAAGGATCTCTGGAGGTCCTCTGGTGGGAATCCTGTTGAAACAGGGCTGACTTCATGGTTAGATCAAGCTGTTTGGATGTCTTGTTGATTTCTGAAAGTCTTCTAGGATGGAGACTGCAGGCTCTCTGTGCTCCTGCTCCAGTATTTAATTACTTTCACTGTGAACAATTTTGCCTCAAATTCAATCCAAATTCCCTGTTGCAACTTTTGCCTATTGCCCCTCATGCTTCTGTTGTGGATCTCTGAGAAAGTCTGTCTATGTCTTCTGGATGGTGGAAGACAGGAATTATATCCCCTCAGACTTCTTGTCTCCAGGCTAAATAGACTTGGTTCTTTCGGCTACTTGTACATCATAAGCTCACATGTCCTTAAATGTCATACTGGCTCTCCCTTTGTGAGATTTCTATGAGGGCTCAGTAGTGTTTCTGCTTCCATGGAAATCAAGTTTAAATGCTAAATATATATATTTAATTAAATCATTGAATTCTTTAATTGTTTACACTACCTTTTTAAATTTTATGCTGTTCCTAGGAAACCAGGAGCTGAAACCCCTCAAGTTTCCTTAAGACATCAACTATATTCTACATTAGAAGAGTTCAGTGGCAGAAAAGAGCAGCACAATAATGTCCCTATAAGAACCTTGATACTGAAGCAATTCAATGTGAGATGCAATACGACAGCACAATTTCTAGCCTCCAAAGTGGAGTTTGTATGCATGCTCTGACTGAAGAGAATTCAGCTTGTCTCAAATTTCCACTTACCTTATTTGTATGTGACTCCAATGGAAAAGTCACTGCTTCTTTTGGTTCACTGTCCACCTTTTATTCTTCTAATAGTTTTCCTAATTTTAACAGATACCAAGTTGTCCCTCGTCCACTGCCAAAGTCACAAGCTGGCTTGTGAGATCTGGAGGGCACTTATGTCCCTGCTTGTGGGTTTCAGACTTGAGAAACACGAAAGGTAGAGAGGAAGTTTTTAGGCAAATGCAGCCTTGGGTTGTGTTTGTAATGAAATTAGAATCATAGAATCATACAATAGTTAGGGTTGGAAAGGACCTTAAGATCTAGTTCCAACCTCCCTGCCATAGGCAGGGACACCTCACACTAAACAATGTCACACAAGGCTATGTCCAACCTGGCCTTGAACACCATCAGGGATGGAGCATTCATATATTCCCTGGGCAACCCATTCCACTGCCTCACCACCCTTATAGTAAAGAACTTCCTCCTTATACCCAATCTCAACTTCTCCTGTTTAAGTTTTAACCCATTACTCTTTGTCTTATCACTACAGTCCCTAATGAAGAGTCCATTCCCAGCACCCTTATAAGCCCCCTTCAGATACTGGAAGGCTGCTATGAAGTCGCCACACAGCCTTCTCTTCTCCAGTCTGAACAGCCCCAAGTTTCTCAGCCTGTCTTCACACTTGAGGTGCTCCAGACCTCTGGTCATCCTCGTGGCCCTCCTCTGGACCTGTTCCAAGTGTTCCATGTCCTTTTTATGTTAAGGACCCCAGAACTATACACAAAGCTCCAAGTGAGGTCTCACAAGAGCAGAGTAGATGGGCAGGACCCCTCCTTCGACCTGCTGGTCACGCTGATTTTTGATGCAGCCCAAGATACAGTTTGCTTTCTGGGCTGCAAGTGCACACTGCTGCCTCATGGTCATTTTCTCATTGTCCAGCACCCCAAGTCCTTCTCTGCAAGGCTGCTCTGAATGTCTGCCCAACCTGTAGGTGTGCCTGGGATTGCTCCGAACCAGCTGTAGGACCTTGCACTTATCTTGGTTAGACTTCATCAGGTTGGCACCTGCCCACTTCACAGGCGTGTCAAAGTCCCTCTGGAAAACTTTTTGGAAAACTTCTACTTATAGTGTCTTTTATATCTCATAAAACTGTAGACACTACAGACAAGGAAGATTTTATACCAAGAAGAAATGTGCTTGTACTACAGGAATATTTTGTTTATCTGGTGTGGATATTTGCAAATAATAATAAAGCTACTGAAATGAAGCTATTTAGCCCCAGTTATTTAGCTAAGTTTTGAAGATATTCACTTGTAGTCAACTATGTTCTCATGTCTGTCTTGCTATTTCTTTTTTTCTTTCTCTTTATTTCCCTTCTAAAAAGAAACCTGGTATTTCTGGAAGATGAAAAGTCAAGGTTTATAACTTTATGTTAGATTGAACTTGGAGGAAGGAAGTGATGATGCCAATACAATGGTTAACAGATGAACTTTTGGGCAAATTCATATTATTCATGTGTTCCCAGACATCTTGTTTCAAGCATATATTTTTACCTTAGAATTATTGAGACATCTGGTAAGTACTTTGGCTATTTTCTATGTAACTTGAATTAAAGCGTATCTTTGCCAGATGGACAATATTGTTTATTATATACACAAAAGCATGCTTTAAATACATTTATTCTGAGATATTTAGTTTTTTGTGCGTGCAAATCTATTAATACAACCGTAAAGACAAATTCAAAGTATGCTGTGGTTTTAAAAACATTTAATTTAAGCATGATATAAATCCATATGATATAGCTAAATACTTTTTGGCAAAATTGTATGTATACTAACCATGCTAGTATACCCAGCAACATTTGCATTGAGTTTTCTTGCTATTGATTTATTTTTTAAAATGCTGTAAATCATAGTTACTATTAAGTAGCTATTTTATTTATAGCTCTAGGAAGCTATTGATTTTTAAAGTAACATTTTTAGACCAAAAAATTGCTAGGTAATATATTTCTGCCTTTATTACAACCATTTTACAGATCTGTAACATTATGGAAAACATTAAGGAATACCAGAAATTCCATTAAAGGTTAGGAGGGTAACAATGGGTAGAAGGATCCCGGAGAGAGAATAAAGCAAATTTTATCACAATAAGAAATTAATTTAGTTTAGTGAAGTAACTCACACACTCACAATTGGCGCTTTCCCAGAGACTTCCTTTTACCTATAAAATATCTTCAGTTTTCCAGAAAGATAGACCTACAGTCTAAGTAACACTTGTCTCTTTTCTGATTATTAGCAAGGCTAGTACAATACTTTTAAATGTGTTTGCAGGGTGTTTGCAAGACTAGAGTTCAATCTGTACACTATTTGGAGGACCCCGATTTTAGGAACTTTTCTTGCAAAATGAGATAAGAATTCCTACTGAGGATAAAAATGTACCTATCCCCTGACCAGAGTATCAGTCCTTCAGTTTTACAACTTAATATGTATTCATATTCCTTCCTACTTTAAATCTGGTGGCATTACTAACATGTTAACACTTGTTTCTCTGATTGTTTTGGTGCCATTCTAGTGACTTTTCATTTGAAGCCACTCTTGATTGAAAAATCTTATTGACTTTGCAATAAGATAGGATTCTAAACAAGTTAAAATGACAGTGTGGAGCTTATTATTCATGTTCTTCTACACATGGTTTATGGACAAGTTGTTTTGTTCTGATAGGTCCTTGGTAACTAAGCCCTGAGGGACAGAGCTTGTCTTCTTTGGCTGAGACTCAGCACAGGTCACCCAGTCTTTCTGCTTTTTCTGAAAAACTCTATTCCCTTATATTTCTTACAATTCCCACACCTCTATTGACCTCATTTCCCATTGCTTTCCTGTCATGGAGAAACTATTTGATTGTCACATGCATGGGCAGGTGCTGTGTGGAAGGATAAGAGCCTCCTGTGGGAGTGGAATTCAGAGGGTCCTGCCTTCATTTGAATCAGCTTGCTCTAAGCTAATCAAGTGTTACAGGTTAACTTTGGAAAGTAGCCAAGAAAATCAGAGTATCTAGTTACTTCTTTTTGCTATACAGGGATGGGACATTTCTTACTTTAATAGATAACCAACTGTACGGATGCAGTCTTGGTGAAACTGTGACAAGGTTTTTTTGTTCAGTCCTGTAATACTGGACATGCTGTAAAAACACCACTTCCCTTTTGCATGTAAAATTGTCAATACTACTTGGACAGATTATAGGGCTAACCGTGAGCTGGAGTTACAGGGCTTGTGTCATTCCATGTGTGAAAATTACGTGGAACAAACAGCATCTCCAATATCTTTTGTTTTCTCTGTAATTCAGATATCTATTCTTTATAAGCCACAAGATTTTCTGCTATCTTCATTCATCATACCAGATCATCATTTTCACTCCCCTCAGAACTTTTTTGTGTGGCATCATCCTGAAGTGCTCTTTCAGTGGTTTCAGCAACATATTTTTAGAATATTAATTTTAAACAATATAAGGTTTAGGGAGATCTGCTGTTCACAGAAGCACTGAGACTAAAAAGGACCTCTTAGGCCAGCAAACCTAGTCCCCTGCTATTCTGTAATCTCCTTCATAAATTTATCAAACTCTCCCTTACAAGTGACTAAATTTTTTCCTCCATTATTCTTATTGGAAGACTGTTTCAAGACCCCATACCTTTGGCTGGTAAGAAAGCATCAGATCTCAAGCCACATTTTATTTATTAGTAGCTGTTACTTTTATAGCCAATTACTTTATGTTACATATCTTACTTTATTTTTTTTCCATTCCCTTGCAGCCTCTGTTTTGCTAGACTAAGCAAGGCAAGCATTTACTCTCCTTCAGTCTTCATTCTAAGAAAAAAAATTTCTCCTTATGGTCTGAAAACCCTGGCTTAAATACATTGTAGTCTAAGGTCATCTTTTTAGAACAAAGGTGGCCAGGATTGTGTGCTGTATTTCAGAGGGAATCTTACCAATAATTTGTACATTGTCACAAATATTCTTTCTTGACTGATGCATCTTAGACCTTAACTGATACATCTTAGACCTTGTTTGTCCAGAGACAAAGAAATACACAGTTAAAGTCTGTCTGCCTACATCATTAGGAAGCTTCTTACTGACCTCAGTGCGGCCAGGGTTATTCTCAATACTCTTCTTGGAAGAACAAATCCATTAATTTATTCTGCTTTGATTTTTAGTTTTCATAAAAGATACTCTGAAAATTAATGTGTTTGGGTGGCAAGAAATGTTAGGTTGTAAACGAAGACATTTACAAATGGTTGCCCTTCTCTGTATCAGTGCAAATGAAACTGAGCTTCTCATTTCTTTCTTTTCAAACACCCAAGAGTACAGCTTTCACAACTCATCCTCTAAGGAACTGCAGATGCTCAGAACTTCTGAGCACCACTGACTGAAAGCAGACAACTGGGTGAAAAATTTATCTGTAAAGAGCAAAAACTAAAAGAAATGTGCTTGTGGACAGTAAAATATTACAAAAATCTATAGACTTTCCATCTTCAAAATCTTCAGTTGCGTCTCTCAGATGAGAAGTAGACTAGTATCTGAGAAACTTGAAAGTGATTACAATATATTATATTGAATATATGAGTATGATTTCTTGGGAGAAATTATAATATTTGCTACTACATTTATGACACTATACGAAAGTTTAATGCTAGAGGAAAAGTTTATAATTTAAGAATGTGAACTATGTTTTGTAAGAGAACTCTTACAGAAAAAATTACTTCAATTGCACTTATGCTGCTATTATGCATGATACAGTAATAAAATCAGTTCTGAAGCCTAATTATCTGATGAAGCACATCTAACACTGCTACAGAGATTGTGAAACAAAAGTGGCTTATGTTTATTTTGCAGAACTGCACATGGCTACTTAGGATACAAAGTATCCTGAAGCTCCATTGTAGTTTGGTTTTGCTAATTTGCATAAGTAATTCATGATTTTTTTTCAATGCTATTTCAGTCTAACTTTTATTTACAGTTTTTCACCTTTGAACAATACAAGAAGGTACTAGGATATGCATCATTACCTCCAGGACTGGTATGTATAGATACAGAACTTCATGCTCTAATTTAATACGGGTATACTGAACAGTGACATCTATTTCCTCCCGTAGAAGGAGCCCAAAATTAAAAGAGCCACTTCAACCAAGTCTTCCAGAACAGACTTTCCCTTTGAAAACACTGATAACAGAATTTATCAAAATGATTGTTACATTAATTTTTATGTCAAATATCTTCAAAGTAATTCCCTACAATGTCGTAACATTTGTTGATATGGATAAAGACAGTCACCATGGAAGACTCTATGCAGCTTGCCATTCTTCATTCTTGTAAATTAGTGAATAAAGTTGAACGTTATCAGTATTTATTTATTCATATGACAATGACTAGTTTGATAGCTCAGCCTCAGTGTGCTGCTCTGCAAGACGCAGTGAAACTATAGCAAAACTACAGACCTCAGTCTTATTCTAAAAACTTTATAATAAAAGCATAAACTATGTATAAGAACCTGCTGCCTTCTTTGAAGTCAATGACAAAATACTCATACATTAGTGGAGTTTGGATTTCATCTCAAGAACATTAAAAAAAAAAAGACTTAAATATACCCAGAAATGTTTAAGTGCTGAGATGCATTTTGTGTATGTTGTATGCATTCTTTTATAGAGAGCTTAATTCTGCTATTGTACCATTTTGAATAAAATATTTTTATAAGAATTATTGCTTTCTGTGGTGTAAAAATCTAAGTAATAGTAAATATTTTTCATGAAAATGTAATCATAACTGTAGGAAATGATATTTTTATGGTTATGCTCTAAAGGTTTTTCTTATTTCAGGTATCTTTCAAGCAGTATTGCTTCCATTTACATCTGCTTTCCATTTCAGTGAGCAAATGGTCATGGAGTTGTACTAACTAGTTTAAAGCAAGTTTCCTCTTCCTCTTAATTATTCCACTGACCCTATAGTTCTTTACAGTATCTCTTATTTTATCTTGTATTTTTCAGCAGGCTCTTCTCATCCTTAGATTTAAATAGAAAGGCTGATATTTGTTCTCCAGCAAGTGGAAATAAAAAAGTTTAAGATTACATAGTTCACCAGCACTTTTTTGGAGGAAAATATGGTAGAAATATGACCAAAAGCTGCTGTGATTCATGTAGCAGATACAGAAACCCTCAGACACCCCTGATATTTTAGGTGCAGAGCCGTTACCACAGCAGTGATAGAGAGGGAAGAAGAAGGTTGAGAGGTATTCTAATCAAAGCTAGGTAGAAAGTTTCTATGTAGCTCAACACACCTCATATCAAGACAACATTTATTGATAAAAGAGAGATGGCTACATGTTTGCTCCATCTTCCTACTGTTTTCAGTCTCATAGTTGATGATTAAAAGGATAGATCATGTTCTCACCTCACACTAGAAAAACAGATTTGTTGATAATATCTTTTCCAAAGGCAGTAAAGCTGGAGCTTGCTGCTACCCTCCTAACTTATCATTCTTCTCTTTCTTGAGCTTTCAAGAGTCCCTGCTCAAATCCCTCTGTATTGAATAAGGTTTTTCTCTCTATTGTTGTTTCCTTACCTTTGGTTTCCTTGAATCTCAGCAAATGGGCTTAGTATATTGTATTTTGGTCCTGGGACTCTTTTCAGCCCCTGGAAAGTTAGGAGATATAAAATGGAGTCAATAAATGTGTGAAGTGATCACTAAAATTAACCCCTCTGAATATTTGACCTAAATATTTCCATATTGTTTTTCTGTTACAAAGTTATTTTTAAATGCTGTGTTGTGATGGAAAGCAAAACAGTGAATAACTCCATATCTAGGACTGTAATGTGCCATCAGCTTCTAAATGGAGTTAATTCATCCTTGTAGTGAATGCTGACATTTCCATGTGTGCCACTCATTCCCATGTAAGCCGACCCAGGACTGATATTTACTTAGGAGAACTCTTCCTCTATGTGTGCAATTTGCTTATGTACTGCGCTATTTTGATTTCTTATATTTATTTTCAAGTTACTATGTTAGTGTTATTTGCTCAATTCTCAGTGCAGAGTTTTATTTTTTTCCAGTGCTGCATAACTGCGTTCATATTTGTGTTTTTATTCAGGCTCTACCCAAAGATAACATGAGTGCATTGTTTTGCTGTGTTTTCGTAATAAATTCATACCACAGTTTTTCTTCCAGCTGAAAAGAGAGTTCATTGACAGTGCTATGACATTTTATTTTGTATTTTTTGGAATGTGGTTTATGGCTATTGTCATATTGTCTTCATGAACTGTCAGCATCTAATCAAGGGCTGAAGTTGTTTAGTAACAGAATACTGCTGTATTCATGCAGTGTCACAGTTTGCATTGTATCATTCAGTTTCATAAGCTGACGTATGGGAAATTTTACTCCATAATTTTTTAACTTTAATTTTAACTTTCCTAGGCATTTGCAGTTGCTGGCTTGGGATCTGGGTTGACAGAGGCAGTTGTGGTTAACCCTTTTGAAGTAGTAAAGGTTACCTTACAGACAAATCAGAATGCCTTCACAGAGGTATGAGAATTGCTTCATTCTTCTTTTTCTGCTTTATTAGGCATAGCATACTACCAAATTAATATTTAGAACAGAATGTCTATAATATATTGGGTTAATGCAAATGATTTTCCCAAATGCTTAACAGAAATGGAAAAACAGTGAAGAGACACAATAGACAATGCCTTCAGATACGCTTGTGATCTCGGGTGTGCAGAGATCCATGGAGTATCAGCAGCAGCAGCAGCAGCATCTCCATTGTAAATATTCTGTGTGTGATGTGCACCTTCAGCATCCAGAGTAACCAGCATCCCAGCACTGTGAGGGATTCTAATCCGGAAGTACAAAAAAACCTGAGCCCCTTGTACACAGTGCATTTACTGCAGGAGGCTCCAGACTTCCAAGTGAGCACCGAAGGTTAGCATAAAATACCACAGCCCCATGCCCTAGCTGGGCATTTTAACATTTTTGTTAAAAATGTAGCTGACAGATTTCAGTCTTGGATAAAATTATTTATGTTATAAGTCTTCGCATTTATAAGTTCAAACCAGAAAATTGTTATATAATAAAGCACACCAATAATTTCAATTCCTGATTCACTTCAGAGTTTTATTATTCAAATATTGTTTCGTTCAGAGAAGTCAATGTGCAAAATTTACTTGGTCCGCAGTTCTGGATAGCGCTGAAAGGGAAAAAATATTAAACTGGAAAACAGTTATTCATCAAAATCACATGTTCCCAGGAATACACCAGCTTCAATTGATTTTATTGTAGAAAATGTTCCAGGCTATTGGGAAGGAGGGCACTCAAAGTTTGTTTTTCCTTTTCTCAGTGAATAAGACTACAATTGTCCAATCAGCTCTCTCGAAATCTTTTGAGAAATCAGCTCTACCATAGTAGGAGTGCCAAATCACATAAGCATGTCATGAAAAGTTTGGCTGAATCCCTGGTGAGGCATGATTTTGCTTATTCTCCTATTAAGTTTTGACTGAGTTAATACTTGCATGCCTTGTAGCACTCGTCTGCACAAATTGAATGGGGAGATGCACAGTAAAGAGGTTTATCACCTGGCCATTTACATAAACTATTTGGAGCAAGCCTTTCAGATATGCTCTGGCAAAACATTGCTACTGATTTCCAAATGTCATAAACTAGCTGGTACCTACTCTGTAACTCAGCAGAGAAGTAGTCTTTTAAAGAATAAACCTTAAAACATTTGGTACGTTTCTGTGATTCTCAATGCATGCAAAAGAGATCTTTGGATGCTCCAAGTCTCCAGCCTAAATATTTTTTTACCATGGGCAGCAAAGTCACTGAAACAGAGAGCTAATCTAGTACTCGAGTAAAAAGTCTGGAATCCTGGAAGAAGACTGAAAGTGGGAGAGAGCAACGTGTGAGGGGATCTTTCTCTGAGGAAGATGATATGAAAAAATTATGAACTACTACTGCTCCAGCAGTAGTAAACTAAGCAGATATTCTGAATTTTTTCTGCCTCATAGTTGTGAAGATACATTTAACCTATCATAAAACTTTCTGTTTTGTGTGAAATACACTAGTATTGTATTTTGGGCAGCCCTGCTTCTATAAAGTTGAAAGAGACCAGTATATCCTTCCACTTTTCTTTTTTTTTCTCTGTTGCAAATTTTATAACAAACTCTGGGGTGTTTTAGTTAGTAAATTTTATGCAATTACTTACTTTAATTACAGCTTCTCTTCCTTGGTGACACTCAGAATATTCCACTAATCACAGTGTAGCTGTTCAGAAGCATTCAGGTTTGTTTTGGTGTAGGTGACTATTCTTTAAAACTCATTTAAATGCAAATTTTCACAAAATGCAAATAATAGTATATTATCATGCAAATAAAATTGTAAAGCAATGCTACTGGATGCCTCTAGAACCTAGTTCACACCTAAAGTAGAAACTAAAGTATCTGTTTGCCCAAATGAAAGAATCCACGGGACTAGAGTTCTTAAATCACAAAGACAGTTAATCACAGGCATATCAATTTTTCATGTATCTGTGAAAAAGTGTTAGGATTCCACACTTTACTGATAATCAGGAAAATTCCAGTAACTTCATTACCATGATCTCAGGTACTCATTAAGAATATGTTAAAAACATTTCACACTAAGGCATGTAAAACTCAAACTTATTGGAAAAGCATGTGTATGTTGTATCTTGTAGTGTAAGGCAATGGTGGACTCATTTAATTACCATGCACTGCTTTTCTAAAAGGTTTAACTATGTACCTATCCCATTGTGTAGCTTTCATACTGTATGATGAAACCTAATGCAGTTCACATATTTCTTTGACTGTTGTACTGAAATAATAAATATATCTTGTTTAAAAGGAACAAGGAAGAGCATGAACACATACACCCACACCCAGACTCCTGCACACCCCCAAAACAAATACACACTGAAGTGACAGCTGAATTATTCTGTGGTACCAGATCATCTTTCGAGGGTTGATAGATTTAAAGAGGAAGGCCACTATAAAACACTTATTGTCACTTTTGTAAAGTGGATTGCTACAGGTAAAAAGTAATGGTGACGTTTTTGTTAAGGTAAATTGCTAAAGGCCCAACGCCTTGTTTGGTTTTGAAGGTTTTGTTTTTTTTTCCCTGTAGCCACAGGTAACTCACTGGCTACAGAAGCGGATGTGGTAATGAAAATCTTCTCACCTGACTTAAGAGTTGTGTTTAATTGAACAAATACAAGTTTCTGCTTTACTATGAGAAGATTCTGACTCCAGATTCCACTGACTAGATCTCTATTAAATATAAGTCAACAGTTATATAAAGTGAATTAACTCCAGATGTTTGTGCAAGAAATTCCTCCATCTGAATTAGTCATCCTGAGGTCCTTCCATCATCAGTGATGAAACACAGACCTTCTGTGGCTTGATCAGCTGACATTTTAGATGTCTACTTCTGCTGAAGTGAAGTGCTATCTACTAGAGACCTCTTTATCACTGAAAGATTAAGAAATTAAGTCTTTTGAGAGTCTCAGATGTAGAGGTAGACATTGCAGGAATCTACATTTGGACTGATGAAACCCATCTCAGGTGTTCAGCAAGTGACAGGCTTCTCCTTTGAGTCATTAGGAAGTCTGTATTCCAGATGAGAACAAAGGAGAGCTTACTACTAAAAGTTGCTGTATTAAGCTCAAATCACTTTCTTCAGAACCATTACATGTTTTTTTAAGGCTCTAATCTGAATTTTTTGTGCATGAGAAAGGATATTATTGCTAGTATTGGACCGTATTCCATGCTAGGTATTTACATTTTAGAATAGATTCCAGTTTGGATCCCTGAGGGGAGTTATAGAAGTAGAATATAGTAAAATGTATGCAGAGCATTCACATGATATTAGTTACCAAATGTGAAAAAACAGAATGAAACTTAGTATTAAAGACTAAACTGCTCAGTCACCTAAATAAGCAGACATATGCTGTGTCAGATGTAATAGGCATAATTTGGCTGATGCTGTTTATTTACCAAAGTGGTATTTTGAAATGGAAAGCTATTAAACAAATAAGTGTATTGAAATTAGCAGTGTTCCCAGTGTTGTAGTCAAAATTCTTCTATATTTTCATGTAGGGGCCTTCTAGTGGAAGTCATGTTTTGCCTTTCCAATTAAATATTTGGTTACCCAAAGATGGCTTTATGCTTTGGAGAAAGCCAAACTCAAGTCGACAATTTTTTTGAATGGAACTTTTTTATAATTCTTCTAAAACAAAATAAAAAATGTTCAGAAAGGGAACACCTCATTCCAAGCATCACAGTATATTGGAAAATAGACCAAATGTGTATGTAGTCAAGTAGGTCCTGTCTGAGGAACTGATCATTATATAAGGGAATTGTGAGGACATTTCTTCCTTTCTGCCTGTTGTTAAATGGAAGCTGGCTGACTAAAATGATACCTGTGCCTTTGGGGCGCTATTTTCAAAACAGGATTTCTAAAGTTAATTTACTAACTCTATACCTTGAAATTTAAATGGGTGTTCTGATTTTCAAAATCTAACTACACTTTTTAAGATAAGTAATTCATTGGGTGGGGCAAAACAGGATTTCCAGTTTGATGCTGAAGAAAAAAAATAAAAAGGAAAACAACAACAGTTCAAGATTTTCAACACTAGGAGAAGGACGTTTAACATGGCTTTAAAAAGTACAGTGTACCAAATAACTCCTTCAGAAAGTCAGTGTTTTAAAGCAGTGGCTTGCATTCTTAACAGCATGAAGAGCCTCAGAATACCCAAAAGGGCTCCCAGACAATGTATATGCATTTTTATCACTGTTTCAACCCTATTCCTAATACTGAATCTGGAAATTGCCTGCTATTCAATGCAAATATTTATAGCCTCCTTTGCTGCTCTAATGTGGGGGTCCCAAGGACTTGCTTTCATAGCCATAATGGCTCAAACCTTCTCATTCTGTCCCTTTTATCACTCCCTCACCATGTATATCCTGTGCCATTGGTTTTACTAGAGAAGTTGTTTTATCTTCCTATTGTCCAGAATAATTGTTATATATTCTAGTAAGCAAACCCTTACACAAATAAGGTTTTCATCTGTCATAATCTTAATAGCACAGGATTAATGATTAAAAAAAAATCTTACCAAATTCACATATTCAAAGTTACATGCTGATCTATAATTTTTTTTTCAATTATTTTTAGAAATCTTTCTTTCCTTCAGGTATCCTTTGCTTTAGGACTCATGTCATGTTTTCATCTTGTTCTGCAATTGAAAAAATGAGGAATTTTTTTAATGAAAGTTGTGATTTTTACATGATCACAGGAAAGGAACAACACATGATGAAACAAGAAAAATGACAGCAGCTGTATTTGTCAACAGGATGGAATGATACTATGGTCATTGTTCTCTTTTTGTAAAGATGATCTCTTCCTTCTTTTGCTTAACTTGTGTAGCAACCATCTAGCTTTGTTCAAGCTCGGCAAATCATTAAAGCCAGTGGTCTGGGCTTCCAAGGACTAAACAAAGGTCTTACTGCAACACTGGGCCGTCATGGAGTTTTTAACATGGTTTACTTTGGATTCTACTTCAATGTGAAAAACATTCTTCCTGTCAATAAAGTAAGTTCTTCATACAATGCAATAGATAAACATATAAGAGGTTTGGCAATTTAATTAACAGTGTATTTTTCTGTGCAAAGCTGTGGTATTTGGTAATAAACAGTGACTAATCCAGCTCTCTGTTTTGTAGGAATTTCTAGCATTTTAATGGAAGCAAACCAAGGATTTGTACTTCTCACTTTTTAAGCAAAACTGAGTATAAATAGTCATATTTGAATTCTATTTTTTATTAATTTCCTTTTATACCATGGTAGCAATATAAAAATGAAGAAATTGGGATACAGATATGTTATGCTTCTGTTAGGTGTGTACGCACTTTTTGTGGTAAACTGGCTTAGAAGAGAAAAATCAGTTTCTAGACCTTCTTTCTTTAAACACAAAGGGGCTAAGCTTGAGGAGATGGCAGATCTGCATTGCATCGTGTATTCTGGCAATGGACCAGGCCTATTTACTCAGAAAAGAGTTCAGCCTAGTGCTGAAGGATGACAGGGCAGATTTATCCATATGGGAGGGAGCCAGGCCAAAACAGGATTTACATGCACAGGGGCTTTATGTAGTTTGTTAGCTTTAAAAAAATAAAAGTTATAGCTGTAATTTCACTTGAAGCAATTTTGTTTGATAATCTTATATACCTTTACATAACAAAGAAAACATTTCCCTTTTCAACAAAGGGAAATTTTACTAATGAAAATGTGGTAATGCTGGCAACTTTCTAAATTATGTGTGAGCCCAACTAATGGTTTATTAATGACTCTAGGACATTACTTACTGAACTGTGTTTTCACTAATGTGATTTTTAGATTATGACAGTTAAACAGTTACAGGTGTAATACATAGTGATATACATATAAGAAGCTGCAATTTACATCAAAAGGGATCAGTTTCTATTCCCAGATGAAGTAACACCTCTTTTTTTTTTCTCACTTCTGAGTAGCCTCATATTTTTCTTGGCATCATTGTGTAAATGGAGAAAAGATCCACTTTTTATTTGCAGATTATTATAGTAAATTGAATTGTTCCAGAGCAGCTAACTCACAAGTTTCTGCAAGTTTCTTTTAGTGTATTTAAGCATACTTTAAAATGTACTTCAATAACACATTCTAAAACTCAAGCCACAAGCATAGCTTGGTACTAAGAGAGGTGTAAACACGTTTATGTTGATCAAAAAGTTAAAAAAATTGTAATCACTCTGCAGATCATTAAGAATCATATGCAAGTAAGGACACAACTGTGAAAATCCTGAAGCATTCTTGCATAGCAGTTGAAGAATAGTAATAGTATTTGGCATATGCATGTTTTCCTAACCTTTCAAATTAAAAAAAAAAAAAAGAAGAAACAACTATTGCAAGTATTCAGAATTACTGCAAGATTCTTTATGCTCTAAGAATTAGCACTTTGATACAGTACACCTAGAAAATGAGTTACTTTAGTGGTGTCAGCCACTGGCCTAGCTGTCCTGTACATACCATCAAAAGTAAAAGACAATTTAGTCGATGTAGGGCTAGATTGCATTAACTGCAGATAAGTAAAGAGGTTGGCCTTGTGTTCAACCAGTGCAAAGTGGCTTGCCTGGTGACTTTCACAGTGGCTACAGCTGCAATAGTAAATTGAGCAGTGCCACTGAAACTCAGTCATCTGTGCTGTTAAATGTTCTCTGGCACAGCTTTGTCCCAGACTAGCCAACAGTGGGTATGGTTTAGAAGCTAGTGCAGACAAGGAACCATTCCTAACAGGCAGTCTGTTTTGAATGGTAATAGCATTTAATAGCATTAATAAACTTAATGGGCCTCTCTAGGCCAGCTGCCATAGACAGTTCTGTACATATAGACACAGCAAGTAATTCTGATAAAATGTCCATTATAAGCAATGCAAATCTTACCCTGAATTTAACAGGGTATAGATCACGACTTATCTGTCTTGATAGCCAACATTATGTCTTAGGTAATTACTTGCACCGATCTTCACTTCCATGACTGAAAAATTGAAGTCTTGAAAAATACTTGTCTTGAACAGATCACAATCTGCAACTTAATCTTTTGTCAGTGGGAAGATACTAGAGGCAAGGAGTTATCAAACCTGTATCAGGAATTGCATGGAAGCTATTTTGCAGTTAGTCTGAAAAACATTAGACAGTTGTAACTTTTCAAGATTTCTCACATACTTGATTTCATTATGAAACCTAATTTGTTCATTTTTTGTATTTGCCAGAAAAGAAAATCATAAAGTCAGCCCTGCAATATTGACAAACATATAAAAATAGTGAAATAAGAGTATTAGTCGTTTGAAATCATTTTGGCTCTTGTATCTGCTTATGTATCTGCTGTTCACCATATGTAATGTAAGTGGAAAAATGCATGGAAATGCCTGTATGAGCCTTTTAGCTGTCAACAGTGCTAAACTGCATTAAATTTGCATCCCAGTTAGGGATGTTTACAGCTTATTTTGCCAAAAACAATAAACCTGTTACGTTGAGTGGTCAAATGATATAAATGACATGTGTGGATTGTAAATGTTTGTAATGAATAATTTTTCGTTTGTTCAGTCTATTCTATTAAACAGACCATTTAAGCTAACCTCATGTGCTGTTTACCAAAAACAGAATAAGCCAGACTTGTTTCAATTGCCTCTAATGTGTCAACCATAGAGCATTAACAGCTATGCTTCTGAAGTAGCAATCAAATTAGTCTGCAAATTTATATTGTCTCAGTTTTATGACACCTACTTTTATAGCACATTTCGTAGGCGTCCAGCAGCTCTCACTTTTCAATTTTTTATCATAGTTAGGTTTGATGGCAAACTTTGGTTTCATTAAAATCTTTACTCACTACTACCTCCAAGTGGCTGTCATTTTTCTTAACAATATGGAATAATCTCAGTTAAAAGCCCCCTTGGAAACTTGGCCATCTGCAAAACTCATTTCAAGTCAAGCATTGCCCTGCCTGCTCTAGCTGCTGCAGATGTGCCTTCTGTTAAAAGGACAGTGGGAGCTGAGCTGTATGTTGTTTTGTCAGAGAAAAGTCTCCAAACTTCTATGGGTAAAGAACAGACAGGAAACCAAATCTAGCTGTTCAACTTGAAAAATAAACAAGATAGAAGACAATAATTTTATTTTACTTGTTTTCATATCTATACCAACATTCGAGTTACATGTAAGAAGACAGAGTGAAAAGGTCATGTGGTGCAACAGACTTGGAAAAATAGTAAACTAAGGTGATTTAGAAGACTGTATCAGAGCAGGAAATGGAATAAACTCAGAGCTACCATCTGAGCTTAGGTATAGGATGACCTGGGAACTGAAAAAAAGGAAGAAAATAGAAACATGGCAGTGCTGTATTCACCTGTATCCGGTACAATGTTCATTGATCAGTACTTTTCACTGTGAGGTGTCCTGTAGCTGTTTAAATGACAGCCTGTGTTGTTTAAAGACTTCACGCCCTACCATCACCACCAAAAGATGTTGTATCAAAGGGGGAGAGTCTGTTCTACCTCACCTGCTCCTGTACTGCAGTGTCATTGCAGTCAAGACACATCAGAAGTTTAAGGAGAGGAATCTAGTCAAAATAGAAAGGTGAAGAAGCAGCACAAATTTCTCCTGTTTTCCTACAGAAATGAAGATGATGCTGAAATGGATACCCAGGTTCAATCATACCTAGCAGAGAGGCAGGCTTAAAATAGCTAAGTTCTTGTGAGACATACAAATAATAATTTAAAAGGAGGCGATCCTGCAGATGCACCTTAAGAGTGCCCCAACTAGGGGAAATTTTCCATTGGTACTTATGACTTATTAAACACTGCATTTTAGGGGGAAAAGCTGATGTAAGCCCATGTATGTCTGGGCTTGCAGACATCAAGTATCAGTCACTCACAAGGGCTGACAAGAACATCAGACTTCTTTAGTGCTGGTATTCATGGGTGTCCTCATTTTTTTTCTCGTTTCATAAATTATTGTATAACTGAGACTGAAGGTGGATAGTGCAGACAAAGGTGCTGGATGCAGCGGTGCATGCATTTCTGGATGGCCTTTTCTGCATAGCTAATGTCTAAATGATGCCGTGAAACGTTGACTTGCTTGTAATCCCAGCACTTCATGAGCAGTCTGATCATCCGTATGGGGCTGGCTTAGAATTGCAGCAGAAGCCTCATGTGAAGTTGGATTCTGCTTTACCAGTGTGGTTAATGGTTTTCCAAGTGGCCAGTCCCCAGGAGCCACAAGAACATGCGCTAAACAGTGAATGACAAGAACACTAGGTACCCTGTCTTGGGTAAACCTGGGAGTCATTGATGTAGGCAACTATGGGATTTATAAGGAAGACAACAAATTTGCAAGGATCTAAATAAATTGGGCAGGATTTAAAGAATTTTAGAAGACATTTAGCAGCCTCTTTGATGTTTGCTTTCAACAGTGTAACAATAATACACAAAAATGGTGATGAATAAAAGGAACAACTACAGATCTATCTAGTGCTTCTCTTACTGACTATACTGACTGAGTCTCCAGAATTGTGTCTATTTTCTGTTCAGTGACCAGCAAATTTTGTTGTCTCTTGGTTTTTTATTTACATTAAAAGTTTTTCAGTGCTGGTACTTGTTTTAAGACAAAGTGAAGTCCAAGCCTTACCCTGTCGGTCCAAAAGGTTATAGCAAAAGAGTAAATAATAGATGATAATGCTACGTATAAATCTGGCATAAGACTAATAATTTTATCAGGAAATTGTATGTGAGAAAAACAAATCATTAAGAGTATAGCAGACTGTTTGAAATTATATACTCTATACAGCAGCCAGCCATGTCACTCTGGAGACTAGCCAGGACATTTATCCCAGTGGCTGTCATTCATCTTATGTTGTCAGATATCTGACAGGTGGATTTTAAAAACTTAAATAAATGTCTGCTGCAATGAGACTGCACTCAAGGAGGAATCTGAGATGATACCTGTGTGAAAAAAGCATATGTATTTCAAACAAAGTGCAACTGTGAGTATGCATTTTAGAGTGCCTTTCCTGGTCATCACTATGTTTACTGTAGTTGTAATTTCAGCATTTCCTATGCCTTTTGACAAAGATCAGACCATCATTGTACTAATCAGAAAGCAAGCTGTAGTTTACAGTAAGAAGTTTAGTATGTAAATCATGAGATGGACAGAAGTTTAGGGTCAATAAAAATAGGAAGTTGTTCATTAAGTTGTGGTCAAATCTTGATTAAGCCACAAACAAAAATTTAGAATATTCTTTTAAAGAATCAAAGCATGCTGTTATCTCCACAGTCATGAGACTCAGTTTCATCTTTTAAGTTTCATCCCTTCTGAAGCCTTGCAGTGAGTCTATATAATTTTCTCCTCCTTACTGCTGATTTCTTCTGGGAGCTTACATTGTATCCAAATCATGTGATCACAGCTGTACCAGCTTCTCTCCCTCTAAAAGCAGAATTTGACAGTCTGTCTTCTCAGCTGTCCTCTAGGACTCAGCAGAAAGACCCAGACCCTGTCTGTCCTCCAAGTTCTGGCTCAGTGTCTGTGCTTAAAGACAATCATTTGAGTTTTTCAGCAGTTCCTTATTGCTTTCTTAAGAGTTATCTCCCATTTTGCCCCTCTGAATATACCTTTTCCCCTCTGTCTTGAAAGCTTCCCTTCCTCAGATACATGTGTTCATTTCTTTCACCATCTGTTGCCAAAGGAAGCTCCTTTTAATGGTTAAAATCAATTATCAGGCCACCTAAAGCAGTTCCTTGCTGCCAAGCCCCTGATTATAGTTAATGTAGCCTAGTTGAGGTCTTGCAGCACCTCTTAGCTCGCCATGGGAGTTCCTATGCTGTTATATTTTACCTTTGCCAAAAGAGCCAAGAAGTAACTCTAATCCTTATTCCTGGCCTATTTCCCTTTTCAGTCACATAATTCCTAGGTATAACAAGCAGAACCAGAGTTGGTCAAACCAAAGTCTCATTTTTTAATCTTCCTTGTCACACTCAGGGAGATGAAATGTGCAGCATGCAATGCAGTCTCTCAGCTCCATCCACGTTTCTCTGTTAACTTATGTGACCTCAAGCAAAGGTATTTAAATTTAGTGGTCATTTCAAATTACTTTTGGCACTTTCATGCCAAGTGTAACTCATCTATAAAACTAATATTTTGGCTAACATTTTCAAAGGAGTTTAAGAAACTTAATGCAAATATTCTGCTGTAAGTAACTTCGGTGGACTGCTTTGCAGTTACCAACTTCATCATTCTATTATTATTATTATTATTTATTTTTCATGCAAATTGTTGGTAATTGGCACTCTCCTTATGTATTGAGCATTGATCTTTTATAGTGAACTTATCTACAAGGTGCTCTGAACTACTAAAACATACATAAAAATACATAAAAGTATTCTTTCTCATATGTACCTCTGACAACTGAAAAAAAAATAAAACATGAAAAAATCTCAAGACAAACATCCAAATATTGAAGCAAACAAGTTTTGACATTCATGTTTATTGATCTGTCAATTTTGTTGCTATTTTTTTTAACAATAGAGTTAAATTTCTAGGGTTTTTGTAAAAATTCTGCCACTCAGACTGAACAGGATCTCACAAGGGAAAAATATGTGACATTCCTGAGTGTCTCTGTGGTCAGGTTTCTAAGCACTATTATGCATGTCAGCAGTCTGTCTACATTATCTATTTCTATGTTCTTCAAGCAACCCTACAGACTTTGCACTCTTCCTTCGAATGTACCTGCTTCTCCACTGTATATGTGTGGTGTGCTACCTTCAAAATCTTGAATTACACCTAAGGTGGTGTCTAAATCAGCACAAATATATCTAGCATGGGGGGTCATTTTCTATTCTAATGACTTCTCATTATTCTCGACAAATAAAATTAACTGAGTTCCAAGCGTGCATGCCTTTACCAAAGGGTTAATCTCACTGATGGATTAATAGCTATCCTGCTTAGTGAAGTGAACTTCTGTCAGTACAGATGAAGGCGATTGATAGTTTGGAAGATATAAAGTGAGGCTTTGAGAAAGTGCCCAGCAAATAAGTGGTAGGGAAAGGAAAGCCTGGAGCTTTGGAGACAGAAACTGATAAATTAAAAGTGTCTCCGGTGAGAGACACTCTTAAAACATTGATGCGTATGTGCTAGGGTTAGAATTTTTCTGTTCCTATAAATTATGAAATATAAAAGAAGAAATTAAGCAGCATATGAATCAAGAGGAACTTATGGAATCTCTACTTCTTTAAATATGTTACAACAGGAACAGTGAGGTATAAAAAGCAGACAGGTAACATCTCAAAATTTTTTCTCACAGAGAAAACAAGGAAATCCAGCAAGACATCAATAGATTTATTAGTGGTGCCTAAATTTCCTTATTTTTAATGGCTGCTGGTGCTCACAGGGCAGAGACTCTGGTGTACAGGAAATGTGATTGTGGAGAGCATGGTAAAAAGATGAGATGATCACAGATTATGTTATCCAACCACAGCAAAATTATTGCATTGTGAATAAGCACACTGGCATTTCAGTTCCTTGTGGTACTCTCTACTGTGGTGTGGCACCATCTAAAATCAAGTTTCTGTTCTATATATTCTGCTCATACTACATACAAAATGTCATTGCTTAAAAATCAGAATTCATGTGTGATTTTCCTCCAGTTCTGCCACTTTTGAGAGCAAGAGGAGCTTGTCAGAATCTTATTTTCTAATGTATGACATATGAAATATATCATATTTGGCCAGTGAACTGTGTGGTGCAACATTAGTGACTAACATGGAGATAACTGCTAGACACTTGCAGCTTTAGCACTAGACAGTTAACTTATCCTTATGTCACCTTTCACAGGATTCTAGACCATTAAGAATATTTTAGCATTGCCCATGGGTTGGAAAAGAACAGATTTTGGTGTAAAAAAAAAGATACTGCTTCCTGATAAAGCTAGCACCTAACTGATAAACAGACAATGTTTCTTTGTCTAGAAGCATAAATTATGTTTGTAAATCTCTTTTTCAGTTGGAAGCATTAACACGGTAAAATGCCACTAAGATATACTTTTAGGAAAAAATGCTTTTCAATTATTTTTAACAGCTAAAATTATTTTGATGTGTTATATGAATGAAATTACCCAGATATTATAGTGATGGATGCATTAAAATGCTTTCTCATGAGATGCATAATAAAAAATCAAATTACATAGAAAGCTAGTTGCCATGGTTTAAGCCTTCCAGCCATGCAGTTTTCTCTCTCACTCACTTCCCTCTCTTTCTTCTCCCCACTCCCAGAGGTATGGGAAGGAGAATCGAAAGAATGCA